>JAPYZR010004504.1:0-12196 GCA_030522945.1 Trichopria nigra | reverse complement strand
TGTAAAACTCGTTTCACGCACAGAATGAAAAAAAGTACACTTTACGCACTGAAAAAATGACTTTACGCACGAACTTTACGCACGCCCGTGCAAAAATATTTTTCTAATTACGCAAGGTGAATGCATTGTAAACAAACAATGCCTGCTCGGGAATAACAACGCTCTCGAACTTGGGAGCGTCGAGTTAGATTGTTTTGGTCCGTTGTCGCACGAGCGACTTTCTTCACATACATTGTTTTCGTTTTCAAGGGCAATCCTCTTCATTATATATGTACGTTTAGTTCATGACTTCATATTTGAAATTATTGCAAGTGTTGAAAAAACATATCACTTTCCCAATTCCATGGTCATTTCAAATATGGGTTATTTGATTAATCCATTTAGTAAATTTGACCGAACGGTTTCTTGACGTAAATAGTAAATTTATGAACCAGTCATATCACTGTCTAACAAATCTGTTGTTAGGGCATTAATTGTAAGCAATTATCAATCCAATTCGTTTATATGATGAAACAATATTTTTATTAGAACTTGTAATTTTTCAAAATATTTAATTGAGTTGGGAAAATAACTATATATAAATAGTTTGTCGATATGACTTTCATGCATTTCACTTGACACATATATTTCGTTATAATAACTACAATTTCGTTGATAACATTAAATATAACGTTGATTTAAATGATATTGCAGGATAAATTCAAGCAATCTAATATTTTGCTAAATTTACTGAATGTTTCTCTCAGTGTCGTACGTATCGGTAAATAGCATTTGAATGCATTTGTTTCAAGAATTGAAGATACATATTATATAAACCAAGATAGATATGCAAAAATACAAATTATTACAAAAAAAAAAAAAAAAAAAAAAAATACACATGTTTTTAAGGCATCCATTTCTAAATCAGAAATAATAAAAATTTTAAACTTATACATTTCCTTATACCCCGATTATAAATAAAGTCTAGTTTTTACTGCGCGGATTAACGGTCATCGCCTATTTACATAAATATGACACTTACAACTGTCCGCGTATAATTCCAATTAGCATATAAGACTAATTATACAAGAAATAATTCCACGGTCTTTAAACGTATGTCACATCCCGATAAAGTTGTGTAAACTGTAATTGATTACATTTAATTCAAACGTGTTAGTTATATACTTCAATTCAATAAAATATAATTAATTTTATTTTTAAATTAGTATATAGTCAAAATTCTTCATTGGTGGTCTTAACATTGTAGACTATAGTTATGCTTTTTTTATATACTTAAAAAACATTATTCCGCACATCTGGTATAATATAATATAATATAATATAATATAATAATATTATATTATTTCGGCAAACAAAAAAAAATATTTTTATAGAAAAACTTTGATGTTTTGTAATATAAATATACAGATGAACAATTTTCTTATAAATTTTACCATACCACGTGGCAATTTGAGGACAGACTTTCGTCATGAGAAAATCTGCAATTTTTTATAATAAAAATTGATATCATGACTGGCAATTTTTACTACACTCGCAGTCTCTCCTCAAAATGACATGGTAAAATTTACAACAAAACTTTTCTCCGTGCCAAAATGCCGAATCAATGAGGAGAAAACATTCAGCGCTATACATATATATTACGGAAATTTCGAGTTTTTGCTTTTATCCCTGATTAACTTATGGTTTAATATTATTGACATATGGAAGTTTTAAATTTATACAAATTTAAAAATTATTAGCATAATTCTTTATGCGTTGGTTATGCGTTAATAAGCAGTAGTGCGCACGACACTTTTTAATGGAAGCTCGTATATATTGTAACGGACGGCGGCCTTTGCAAACTCTCGAAATTTCTTGGAGTGAAATTTCACTCGACAAAGCGTGATAATTGAGCTACTCTTTTAAAGTAGTGAATTTTCACCCTTTTAGAGTAACATCACTCTTGAAGAGTGAAAGTTCACTCTATTAAAGAATGGCTCAATTTTCACTATTTATAAGAGTAAAATTTCAGTCCATGAAATTCAGAGAGAAACATCTATCAATTTATAATCATTTTCTTGGAATATCTGACAATTCAATTAACACAATCGTTAAATCTTATAAATATTTACTTAAATATTTCAAACTTGTTCTGTTGAAAAATTTTAATTTAGATTTAAATCATTTCTTGTCCATTTTTTAATAAATATTAGTAAATAATTCTTGGTAATTGGACTTATTAAAAAAAAAAAACTAAATCTTTAAGAATATGGAAAACATGCTAAGAGATAAAAATACATACTCCATTTCAAAATTTGAGTACACTGCCACCATTGACAAGAACTTATTTTATTTTACTTATTTTAGCAATAGAGAACATACATAGTAAAATAAAACAAATTGAAAATTATTTTATTAAAAAAATAGATAATACAGTTAACATAAGATTTGAAACGTTAAATTTACCACAACTTTATTTTTCGCTAATGTAAATAAGTTTGAATTTTGTTTACATTTATTGATTCGTCTCGTGAAACAATCGCAGTTTAAACCACATATATATAAATAAGAAACTAACATACAAGCTTTGCCATACAACATCACGGCATAGCCTTTGTTTTTTTAAAAAATGTGTTTTTATTTTTAATTTTTTAGTTTTTACTTAAGTTTAATTATTTAAGTTTTAAATACGCCATAGACGAACTCAACATCGTTTATAAGGTACATATTTTTTATTATGTATATATATTTTTTTTTTTTCTTTCTTCAATATTCACGCAGAGATTTTTTCATTTATAAAATTTATTTAATAATGTATTTACTTTTTGAATTTTTTTGAGGAGGACTGTAATAAACGGTCGAAATACGTTAAAGATTTAGTTTTTTTTTAATTAGTCCAATTACCAAGAATTATTCACTAATATTTATTAAAAAATGGACAAGAAATGATGTAAATCTACATTTAAATGTTATATTTGAACCCTGGTAAAAATCGAAGTGTACGCGGAAGTGTACACTGGTCCAAATTACAGTTATGGTACATCTTAGACACGCTTGAACGGCATTTGGAATGTATACGTAGGGCCCCCATAAATTTCCCGTCCATTCAAATTTATACCAGGGAAACGTTTCCAAGGTAGGACTTTTACGGTTTCCGAAACGTTACTGAAACATCTCTGTAATGAAACGTTTAGAGGGGGTTGCGTCCAAAAAAAATGCGTACTGCCTTACGATTATTCAATTGTCATTTATTTTTAACGATTAAATTTTGGAGTTCACTTTTAAATATGTAAAATAAGCTTATTGGGGCTAATTTAAAATACATTCATCTAGACTATTATTAAGAACAGTCCGATCCTAATATTTCTCACTGAATTTTAAGTTAAACATCCTGAAAACATAAAAACTGAAATCGCATTAACGAGCAAAACGAAATTTCCTCGCAGATCTCCATCTACGCACAGTATGTCACCGTGGGTAAAACAGCTATTTTTCAACTGGATGCCCAGAGTACTAAGGATGCGTAGGACGCCGTACTCCACGCCGGAATATGATGACGCTTACTTCGATAGCGGATACACAAACGAAGTGGATTTCAGGTTTATTTTAATGATTCTATAATAATTCCTTACAAATAATAAAAGCAATAATTAAACGTATATTTCTTAAATAACGTACGATCCATTAAAATTGCTAGAAATTGATAAGTAGCTTTAAAATTTGTCTCGTATTTCATCGTTTTTAGTTTCCGAGATAGCATAAGCGATTACCCAGAATTAAAGGAAAGTCCCGATGGTTTCGAGAGTGTCACATCTGCATACAAGAATATACGAGACGAGGACTTACGTCACATACCTCATTCATCGGGTAATAATCAAATTTTTCGTTACGAAAGCCCGAAAAAGAAATTACTATAAACCATTTTCAGTTTAACATGTAAAATCGGCACATAGTTAATAATAAAAAGCACAATCTAATTTTTAATTTTCTAAATTTCAAATCTTTTGTTGTGTAAAACTACCAATGACATTATTTCTAATCGGTTAACAAATTTGGATGATTATTTAATTAGTAGTGTTTTATGATTTAAAAAAAAACAAAAAACAAAAATGTTTTAAAAAACCATTGAGAGATAAATGAGAATAAAATTAAATCAATTCGTTTTAAGTGTTGCAGTATATTGAACGGATTATAATGTTATACACGTATAGAAGAAATATATTGGAGCCCATGGAAAGACACTTCAAAGTGGTTCAAAAGTAGAACAGTTACCGACCGTAGTAAGTAAAAAGGTGTAAATTTATATTGAATAATACTTTTTTTTCAAATTTGGGCTGTGGTACTGAAATTCTACACAGTACATATATATGTCACTGCTATTTCTTATGAATAATCGCATTTATTGTGTAGAAATAAATACTGCAGTCACATTTTTGAAAAAAATAAACGTTTCAATATAATTTTAAATTTGTACTTTTTTACTATCGGTAACGGCTCTACTTTCCACTACCCTTAAGGTGGTTCTAAAGTAGAACAGTTATGGACCGAGCTTTTCAACGATAAAAGTATGAATAATAAGTGATTGAAACGTTTTTTCAAAACTTAGGCTTTGGAAGGGTGATTCTACATAACATATACAATCCTTAAATAAATATCGATGAAATCGGTTCAAAATTAAACGAGAATTATCCGAAATAAATTATTTTCTCTTACCATCAAAAATAATTTATTTCGGATAATTCTCGTTTAATTTTAAACCAATTTCAGCGATATTTTTTTGAAGACTGTGTATGTTATGTAGAATTACCCTTCCAAAGCTCGAATTTTGAAAAAATGTTTCAATACTTTTTTATTTATACGTTTCCTGTTTTGAGGTTATGTCGGTAACTGCTCTACATTAGAATTAAGGGGGGTATAAAGTAGAAGAGTAGAACAGTTGCTGACCTAACCTTGAAAAAATATCGCTGAAATTGTTTGAAAATAAAACGGGCATTATCCGAAATAAACTATTTTCTCTTACCAGCAACAAACCTAATTTATTTCGAAAAATCCTCGTTTAATTTTAAACCAATTTCATCAGTAGTTTTAGGGGGATTATAGTTATGTTTTGTATCTCATATCTCTTGAGAGGATTCTAAAGTAGAACCGTCACCAACCGAGCTTTTCAACAATTAAAGTACATATAAATAAAAATGGAACGTTTTTTTCAAATTATATTATGTAGAATCACCATTCCTGGTTCCTGTAAGACCAAATTTTGTAAAAACGTTTCAATCACTTTTTATTTATACTTTTATCGTTGACAAACTCTGACACTTTTTCATACACATATCTATAATAAGCATCAATCCAGAGATAGCACAACACAAACACGTCAGGCTTTTTTTTAGCAACATTCTGGTAAATATCCGTAAAGTTTGGCCATTTTGTATTTAGATAAATGGCATTCACAGATGCAGTCAATTTTAGCTACATCATTTTGCAGGTTTTCTTTACATCAGAGTCAACATATATATATATGACAAGCTCATGTGTTCAAATTCCATGAAAATTATATGCATGCATGAGTATGCCTTTTACAGTGGAAGGAATCAATAATGATTTCAATATATAAAGAATTTCTATGTGAAGCTTATATAATTAATGAAACTTTTTATGTTATGTGTCTTGACATCAGGAATACTGTATGCATTGGTTTTTGACTTGATCGGATAAAAGACTTTACTTATTTATATGTGTAATTACTTCGATCTGCGATTAAAAGACTTATGCCTGAACTGCAATGAACAAATAGTCAATAGTCAATACCAGTCGGTTATTAGTCAAAAGTTTAAAATTTATAGTTTGAACGGAGTCAAAAACCAATGATGAGATTTATAGTTCGTTTTTAGTCGGAACATAGTCCATTTAGTGATAGAAAGTTTGCTAGTGAATACAAGTTTCATATTATCTTGAAAATTACTTATTTAAATATATATATAACACAAAATATGGATGTAAAACCTTACTGAAATCATTAAAATGAGAACCTATTTTTTTGTAAATCGTGTGGTAACTTCATCGTGATTTGCTGACAACTACCTGTTGCTAGAAAAAAATTTAAATGTAGACTTATAGAGTATTGGAATCCAATGAAAATCTTTAAAAATATATTTATACACCTGTTATTTTTTTATCCCCCTCCCAACATGATCAAAAATATTCCTTGTTTTTACAATATACACAAAGAACACAAAATCGAAGAAGAAAGACGATATTTTAAAAATATTTTGTATGATTTTCATTGGTCTCCAATTTTTTAGAACATCAGCAACATTTTAGATTTCCCTTAGAGAATATAACTTCTAAACGTATGTTGAAGATCGAATATGTTTCATTATTTTAAAGTCATAAAAATATTATAACGTAATTAATACATTTGTACATTCTTAAATTAAGTTACGAAATCTTTTCTTACATTACCTTCGTTTCGAGATTTCATTTTGTATTTTCTGCGTTTTTAACTTATTCTCATTTGTACTTCCACACAGCTCTCTCGTAAAGTCAATATAATATCTAGAAATTTGTTTATATTCTACTTTCATCACATCGACATTGTTTTACAAAAATACTGTTCCATTTCACATCAACGCGACTGTAAAAACAGCATAAAATATAACCATGACAAATATATGCACTATACATATATATATGTACGCAAGACTATGCGGAAAAAGTTTTAGCATATTTTAGGCATACATAAAACATTGCGATCAAAGTTGAACTATGGATCCTTTATAAATGTATGACTTTGGTAAACCTTCTGCCGAAGGTTCGCACCCTTACACTATATTTTCTGCAATAATCGGAAAAAGTGCGGTCTGCATATGCTTTTGCAAATATTTATCTACATGATATATATATAGCTGCAGCTTGTAGGTTAGAAACGTCCTATACATTAAATAATATATATATATATATATATATATATATATGCGCTAAATTTGTATATATTGCAGACTTAAAATGTTTTGAATAATTCATATTCATAACGGCAAAAAAAAACGATAAGTTTACTGTTTTTATTTTTTGTTTATTTCGACTATAGTATGTATTTATATATATGCTATACCTACGATACCTACTATAATTGAAAATGTTGAAACACTATATTTATAATATATATATATATGTATATCGGTATGTACTTCTTTTTTTCTCAAGAGTCGATTTTTCATGAATAGTTTTAATATTTAAATATTATTACAACATGAAAAATAAATTTTGTATTTGAGAAATTTCCTTCGATATAACGATACAATTTTATTTTATGAATTTCACAACTTGACATGACCATATCTTCAAGCAAGATAAAAATCAAATGAAAATCTGTCAAAATTTTTAAATAAAATAAAAAAAAAATTTACTATAACTATAATTTACTTTCATTCTTTTTTATATTTTTATTTGTCATAATTAATTATAAATTAATTCCATTCGCACATCAGTTCACCCAATAAGAACAAAATCGTTGTATAGTGTTATAATTCGTTCAGTAATCCAGACATACCATAGCATCAAACATATTTTATAAATTTTAGAAAAAAAACAAACAATTATAGAATACTTTCATAGAGATGTTATTTAGAACTATTATAACGACTTTAAAATCTTAAAAACATTCTCGAAAAATAAATGTTGGACAGCTCTCTTTATGAAGTCATATCCAATAGATAAAAGAAACCACTAAAAATTTTTATGAAAATCACCAGATAAACTACACAAATAAAACAATAATTTAAAAACCTTATTGTATTTTTATATTTGCAATCTCCTTTCTAAGGAATATGTAACAATTAAGCTCGATTGTTACAGTCACCGATAGCGAGAATACGTTACCCCGCCATCTTTCCCCAGATGTCCTCGCAGCATTAAAGGGGATCCGATTCATAGCACAACATATAAAGGATGCGGATAAAGATAACGAGGTACGACTCTTGAACGAGGCGATTCTCGAAATCACATTTTGATACTTTATAAAATAAATATGAACAAATTTTTTCGACTGTTTAACTTATATATTTCATTTTCATATCTTAGAAGCGCTTCACTAAATTCATTACAATATATATATATGCACTTTCAAATTAGTCTAAAGTACATAAAATGTTAAAATTCATTTCACCAGTAATTCTATTCTACATTTTAAACTTTTTTCAATGTATTTCTTGATCAATAATTCGCGTTTATAGTTGTTATTTTGAGGTGTCTAATATGTACTATAACTAACTGTAACGTAACATTGAAAAAATAACTCGAGGCAAAAATTATCTTTATTTTATAAAATTACCATTACTATTTCAATATTCATCACATGTAAGTTTGTTGCAATATTGTCTTTTATAGCAGTATTCACACACATTTCACTTTCTTGTTTTCTTTTCAGGTAATAGAAGACTGGAAATATGTTGCGATGGTGCTTGACAGATTTTTCCTATGGATATTCACGCTGGCGTGCATAGGAGGAACTATCGGTATAATTTTCCAGGCGCCCAGTTTATACGACAAGCGCGAGCCCTTAGACAAACAGCTCTCCAGTATACTTTTGCGCAAGAGCAACTACATGCTTCCAACGCAGTCTACCCTCGACGCACAAATATGAAATATTCGTTCCGTGTCGTGTAAGCGAGCTTTCTCGCCTGTGGACAAATCATGAAAACACTCAATAAAATGAACGACCAGACTGGAAAACAATTACTTGCTTGTTTTCCATTTAGCACTCTTCATGCCTCGTGCCAGAGGATCCCACAAGTTACAATGATCAAACCAGGTTTACAAAATATTGGTTTATTATCACACGAAATTAATTAATGGAACGATAGAAATCCCCATCACAAATGGACGAAATTTACATTATATCGTGCGATGTCACTCATTTACAATATTAGACCAACGATGTGCACCGCACTTTGTACTGTATGAACATTTACAAAAATGCGTATAAAAAATGAATGATTCATGATTTGTGATTTATGATCTTTCTATAGAAACGTTAATTTGCGAGATCCCAGACACACAAATTAAAGTTATTCTACATCGATGATCATAAGCTCTGGTGATTCACTTGTACTGCTAATAACACTATGAGTACTGGCTAGTGCTTTACGTGTCGTGCACGTTGCCAACTTCTTGTTCGAACTCTGACTTGGATTCGTATCTTCATCGTCATCGCTACTATCCGAAATTAAATCAATAACTGGAGCTCGCTTCTTTTCCTTAGGTGCTGGGGCTGAAGTCTCATCTGCATTAAACAAAATTCAATTTAATCATATTGAACATAATCTTAGTTAATTTAATAATATTAAAATTGGCTATTTTAGATACGGTTAGCTGAATAACCGTGCATAAATACACACACTAATTATACGTCACAAAAATTTATTATTAACGTAATTTTTAAAGAAATATAAAGAGAAAAGATTTAGACAAATTGATATAATTTGATGGTTAGGAGATTAATTTTAGTTTTTTTTTTTTATAAGAATCTTAATGATTTTTACATTGGTATTATTATTTTAAGAAATAGTTTAGATATGATATAAATAATTAGTGTATTACAGACATTCTGCCACATGAAGTGACAACCTGTAGAAAATTCTCTTAGACAAGGTAATTCGTAAACCCATCATAGTTTAAATATTATTTACCTATATCAACCGTATCGATATCCACTTTCTTTTGAGAATGGGTATCTTGCTTCTCCGACTTCTCTTTGTCTTTGTCTTTTTTCACAACAAGATTTTCCCACGATCCATCTTGAAGCAGCTGAATTTCGTTTACATCTGGTAACAATTTACTTGAATTTAAGACTTCTTGGAAATATCCATCAATAGTTAAGTTATCGTAGAGTCCTGGTTTATCGCAGACGGGACAACTCCACGTTGGCTTGCGTTCGTTCATTTGCAAGAATAACGATGCATCAAAACACTGTAAGTGAGAACAAGTTGATGCTCGACAGGGGGTATTCATCCTCATTTTTCCTAGTGGGCATGCTAACGAAACTCTGAGGGATGTAGTTGCAATTTCGCTGTCTGCATCTTCATTCAGTTTTTCCTTTACTAAAAGTAAAAGTGATATTTTAGCGATTACAAAGTACAAGTATAAAGTAGGTTAGTAAGTTAAAAATAATTATGTAAAGTAATAAATATTTGTCAACTCACTTAAACCACGAGTATATTCCTCTGGTTTGACACCTCGGCTTTTAAGCCTAGCCAGAAGTTCGGAACTAGTGAGTTTTTTTACGAGGTAAAGACCGATTGCATATCGCCTGCCGTAGTCCGCAGACCACGATACGTTAATTTGATTTGGCACAGTTGGTGACAGTCTGACCAGAGGACTGAGATTAACTGGTCTAGGTGGCCTTTTTGGTTCTATACCTGGTTTATTTGTAGGTATAGGGTTCTAAGAAATAAAGATGCAATTAATAATTTAAATAATAAATCGTTATATTATAAAAAGTAGAAAATAGATTCATTTGCCTATGGTTTTTAGAATTTTGCTAATATATATTGAGCGCGTAGAACATTTGGGAAAAATGGGAAACCATATAAAAATATCTAGAATTTTATATTTCATAGTACTCGCTTGCTACTTTACTATGTATCTTTCCTAAGCGAGTGACGTTTTTCTTCTAGAATCCGGGTTTCAAGCGTTTACGATATGGGCTATCCTAAGCTCAGAAATCGAGGATACTTTTTGAAGTACAACAGCGATCTTTCGTTTAGTGCCATTGACTTCTGTTAGTAGCTTTCGTACTAAACTGTTCTCTATATAGCCATTACCTCCAAGGAGTTAATTCAGCTTTATATCATCATTATATTAGATGTATAAAGGACAGCTTTTTTAAAAATGTTTTTTCAATTTCAATTTTACCAAGTAATGAATTCAAAAAACTCCAAGATATTTTATGTATCTTTACAACATGTCATACTAACAATAAAATATTTAGATACATGGTTTTTGTAGATTTTTCCTGATCTTTTTAAAAAAAGAATATGCATGTTTAATTATTGCGTATAAAGTGAGAGCAAAGAAATATTTTAAATATTTCAATTCATATTTTCAGCTCTTAAACAAGCCTTTCAATAATAAAATTATAAATAAAAAATAATTGAAATTTGTTTTCACAATTTGGACTCTATAATGATCATTTTACAAATCATATACAATCCCTAAAAAAATTCAAGTAAAAAACATTTGAGTACTTTTCGAAATATATTATTTGTAAAAGGCAGATAAGGAAAAATAATTTATTTTTAAAAAGTTTCACTAAATTTTACGTCATTTTCACTGGAATTTTATTGGGGAATTATTTGTTATATACAATCACCCTTATAGAACCCAAATTATAAAATAGAAAAAAAAAAAAAAAAATATACATTTCAATCATTTTTGCAGGTGAAATTGGTTTAAAATTTAATGAGAACTTTCCAAAATAAATTATTTTTAGTCCTGATAAGGAAAAGTAATTTATTTCAGACTGTTTTCATTAACTTTTATACTACCTTCATCTGTGTATTTTTTTTAGAGATTGTATGTACATACTATGTACCCTTCTAATGCCTGAACGTTTAAAAAACGTAATCATTTTTAATTTACACTTTTCTTGTTACAAGGCTCAATGTGTATAAAAATAAGTGAAATGAAATAAGTAAAATAACATGCTTGGATAATATATAAACCTCTATAACATAGGGGCCATCTACTTCTACTCTTTCACCTTTCATATCCCTGATACGAATTGTGGAATCGGGAAATTGTTGTTTTCCATTTTAAAAAGAAATTAATCTTCTTTAAGGGGGACAATACACCTAGAATGGTGAAAAAAAATAAATTTTTTTTTTGCATTTTCTGAAAGATTATAATCTGTAGAATATGTGGTTTTTCAGATTTAAACATTTTTTAAGACGTGTATCAAATCGAGATACTCAAAAGTATCAATTGATCCTTATTTAGGACATCATTAGCTATGTCTGTGAATTTTTGCAGGACTCTACTCGCATGCGTGTAAGAGATAAGCGAGCGAAATGAAGCATGTCTCACATTTTTTCAGATTTAAAAATTTTTTAAGACCTGTATGAAGTCGAGATACTCAAAAGTATCCAACGATTCTTATGTAGGACATGATTAACTATATTTGTGAATTTTGCCAGGACTCTACTCGCATGCGTGTAAGAGA
>JAPYZR010004503.1:0-12684 GCA_030522945.1 Trichopria nigra | reverse complement strand
CACAATCACTGTTATGTAACTGTGCCAATTTTGAGGCGACATTTTAATGTAACTGTTACATAATTGTGACATAACTTCTGTGATTGTTTGCTGGGTTACGAACGGGTATATTTAGATTTTAATTACACGTGCTTAAAGATGATTTTCAAGTCGAAACTTTTTAACTTTTAATTTTTGTAACAACTACGTCATTGAATTGAAATGTTGCGACTATGGGTTTCCTAACTTTTCAGTTACACGCACGCATTCTATGTTCTGTTAATACTGTATTGCTGAAAAGTAATAATGATGCGTATATATTAGCAGTGAATTCTTCCGGAAAATAAATTATTTGAAGCACCTACGCACGCAGGCATCGCAGGTAAAATGTCCGCATACGCTATGCTATAATTACATGCGAAATACGCATTCTCTACGACGTGCATCATACGATCGAGTAAGCTCAATTAATGAATCTCCATATTAAAGGTAATTTTAGTTAACGCGATACATATTGCTGAACTAACGTATCCCTTTCCGCAGTTTAAGCGTTCCAAAATAATTGGATTTATTGTACCGTACAGTATTTGATGAATTGAGAAACATTTATCTATAAGTAATAACATTTTATTTACGTTATGATCTTATTATTATTCTTGTTGTTGTTGAACAAAAGCACAAAAAGAAACAAAAACAACTTAATTTACTACGTTATACTTACATTATGACATGATGATCATTATGAGTGATATAAATGAATTGTTTATTCCCTAGTAAAAGTTTATCCATTTTTTCTTACCTTGGACATTTCTCCTATTCCCTTTAGCACGGTAAATGTCTGAAATATCTAAGAATTAGGTAAAAAATGTTTTCATTACTACCACGAGTCATGTTGAAGAATTAAATGCAACAAAGAGTTTGCAAATTCAGGGAAGAATATATTTTGAAAGATGGGAATGAATTTTCAATTATTTACTTGCCGAAAGTGGTCGAAAAAAGGAGCTTGAAGACATAAAACTGGAATTAATTATTTCATGATAAATCATGCAATGAACCATCACCAATGTCAATGCGAAATTTGGTAACAAATAAAAAAACTCCGAACAAACCTTGAAATAATTCAAAGAGTTCAGAAGAACCTAACTTAAACAAACAGAAAAGAAAAGATCCCAAAGAAATGGAAGAGACAAACACTTATTGGCTGACATTTTTTAAATGTTCAATTTCATTGCTGTTAAGTCCTTAGTTGATAAATAGAATATTTCGTAATACCCGAGTAACTAAAAGTTAAGTGTTGGTGTTCGAGAATCGAAGAGATTTGTAGGAAATCGTTAATGATGCCTTTTCCTGAATCTTCATAAAAAATCAATTTGCCATGTCAAGAATTAACAAAGCACAAAGAAAGCATTTTCCTTTGAAATGTGCGACTTCATTTCCGCTGTGACAAATTACGAAAAAAAAAGTACATTTTCAATACTGCTAGATCTTCGTATGCACTTCCGCTCGGAAACCGTCAACTCTTAAACTCCATTGCATCAGGCGTTACCTATTAACAGGCTGCGAAAGAGCAGCAAATTATCGCGTAATTGCAGTATCACCCGTTTCGCGCGAATGGCGTGCCAAACGGAATTTTCAAGCGATTATCGCATCGGAGACAAACTGGCTCCGAGTATACGAATGTATGATTCAGCATTCCATTAGGTAACGCCGGCTAATTGTCACCGAAGTTGGAAGTCGCTTCGCCTCGACTTTCCCCCGAACGTATATGAATGAACGCGACGAGAGATTCGTATGATTATGTGTTTGCGATCGTGTGTGTGTGTGTAACAGGCAAGATCTCCCTCGGCTCCCAAATTAGCCAATTCAATGATTACCACCGCTCTTCACCTCCCTCTGGATTTGGAAAACTCGTATACGCGATCGACGAAAGTTGAAATCACTCGATCGCCCTACACTATCATTATATTCGTTACGTATTCTTCTCTATTATGCCATGTCTTCGATCGTGCCCTCTTCAGAATGTTCCGACGAAGGAGGAACTCTCATTGGTTTTCCTCGTGAATTTCCTTCCTTTCGGACGGCACGACGGGTTTGCGCCTTCCTTCCCTTCGAGTAAGATTCGAGGATTTTCCTGTCAGCGATGCAATCGTGTTCGAAATGCCGGAAACTTCGTTCCTGGACAATGCTACTGCTCCCGAAACTCGTTCCGCTTTTAAAATGGAAGCTCAAGTATAATGGATAAAAAGTCTCTATCTCGTTTGATACGCTACTTTTCCACGGAAAGGGATATAACATATATTCACCGTACATGTGTTCCTTCGTGGCGCGTGTCTTTGCCGACTTGGACTCCCTCAGCGCCGAGATTACCAAGGCTGAGATGCAAGCCAAATTTTTATTAAATACTATAGACGAAAGCTAGTTCGAGTCGGTTAATGCTAATCTAAAGTCTTTTACGCGATAAAAACATTTTGCAATTCATTTGATAGTAGTAGTAGGTTTTGTACAATCTGAACATTTGTGTTGTCCATAAAGCAGAATATGGTTTTCCCATTCCGATATATAGATAAATGCTGTATGTATAATCACGATCCATTTCAATGCACCTATTTTTAACGAGTTGACCCCGTCATGATTTTATTGACCAATCAATGAGTCTTCCTTATTGGGAGAACGCTGTTCTATGTCGTCAGAGTTTTTCATTATTTCTTTCAGCTCTCTATTTCTTCTTCCGAATGTTCCCTGTGGGATCTTCCTAAAATATCCGTTGAAACGCATGTGATGTCCCTTTGCGTTCTGCGATAGTCTGGTACACCTGCCGTATTCTTCTTTCTTGAACTGAAAATCTAAGAGACATATGGTCTTTCATGGAAATACACAGCACAATAAATAATGCATTAACAACTCGAAGGCAATGTATTAAAAACTGATATACATAATACTTGCTTACTTATTTGCCGATCATAGATGACGCAGCAATACCGAATCCACGTTCCATCCTACTGATAGTAGGGAATTGACACTAGGCTGCCATACACCCATTCAGCTGCTGCATTACAATCAAGGATGCCTTCGTCTTCATTTGACACACAGTAGGACTCTCTCAAGAAGGCTAGAAACAGGACGCAGTTCGTTAGAAACTGGTAGGTTTCTACACACGCCACTTGTTGGACCTCCTGTTTCTAGTCTTCTTGAGCTCTCTTTATTCTAACAAATGGAATCCATTCTTCTATATATTCCCCTGCAATACAGTCCCTACAACTGTACTGATACACATATAGTTACGTAGGGAAGTACAGATTGGAGGATTCCGTCGCTATATTGAAAAACCATGGAACAGAATAAGGGGAGCCATACTGTTATTCATACAAAACTCACTAGATAAAATGTATCAATTTGATAAATTAGTGGATAACGGGATTTTAGAAAGGTTTCCAAAAATTCTACTCTTCATTACCCCCAAATCACTGGCTGGAAACGATGGGAGAAGCTTACCGAACCATGAAAATGACAGGAAAATGAATTCCTTCGGTTTAGTTTCGACGAGTTCTAGGTAATTTCATTAAAGAAACTGCTTTACTTTCCACCAAGGGTACTTGGCCATGACGGAAGTCACCAGTACATTCGGGAAATAACCTAGCTTCACCCAATCCTACAACGAATAGCAATTTACGCTGGATGAAGTAGTCGTACAATGTCCGCCCGAAGAACGGAAAACCGAATTAACCATCGAGGTCCGCGCGCATCGAACTTTCCGGCATTAGGGTGAAAATAAGCCCAGGGAACTTTCCTAATATGGCACTCATCGGAACACTGTGCAATTCCGTATCAGCGATCTCCGGGACGACGCCTGGGAGTCGGGACTGCTCTCTCCGTCGTGTTTTCGTGCCTGAAGTTAGTACTGGAACTTCAATTTCAGCATGGACAATGAATGTCGCTCGTCGGCGGAGGAAAGTCCTGTCGTTCCGGGGTGAATAGAAAAAAAAAGAAGTTTCGCAGGTACTCGACGTGCATCTTGAGCTCCTCGCAGTTTCCATCGTCGCTGCAACTTTTCCCTTTATTTTCACAGCCGGAACATCCAGATACGAGACTTTTCGTCGAATCAGAAAACCCTGTGTTTACCGTCGCAGAGAAAGGGAATTGACGCGCCTGGAGAGAGCCGTCGCGTCTCCGGTGAACTTGCGCTGGCTGCACACGTAACTTGGGATTGTTACGGTTGACTTCGATTCCCTTAACGGCGATGAATCGATCCGTTCCTGTCTGTTCTCCATCCTCTTCCTACCCACTACTTGTGGTGAAATCGTTCGAATCGTGTCCAGGCGATGACATAAACACGCGTCCGGCATCGAGATGCTTTTTGACCACGACGATCAAAGTTGAAGACGTGTTTTCAAACGTCATTTTTCCGGTGTCGTCGTCCTCGAAAGATGCGTCGTCCAGTACTGACAAACCCAATAAACATCACGTTCGACAAAACAGTTTTTCAATATTTCTTTCATTATTATTTTTATTTCAAAATAGTCTTATTAAAACATGCATTGTACCATTCACGTGAGCATAAATGTATATTTTATCGTGCAAGAGCATTTCACTTTAAAATACATATTTTACGATTACTGAATGTTTTTGGTGGATAGGTTGCATGTCCATATTTTCTATAGATACGATATTGTATTGATGTATAATAAAATTCAGCAAAAATCCATATATACTTTTGATCCACCATTGACTGACAGCATTTCAAATTTCTTTTTTTTCATTTTATTAAATCGTTTCTGTATCCGAGTGAGTATATCACTTCGAGAGTTTCGTACGCGTAACAAGATCCATTGTTTTTAATTCTATAACGTTATAAAAAAGTCAAACTGAACATCAATTTCGTTTAAATCACCGGTATACGTGCGTTGTTCGTGCATCAAGCGAGAAGCGAAATTGCTCCGCGACGTACATAAATATTTGCCGTATCGTGAGTGTCCTGAAAAATATATCGTTGTAGGAAAAATTCGTTCTCAGCGTCTACTGGGAAATATTGCAGAATAACAGTAGTGCACTGATTAATAAGTTGAGAAAACAAATAAGAAAGGGCCTATAACAAGGCACGATAATGAAATATGCTAAAAAAGGAATTTTTCTACAATTGTTTGCTGTTCGATTTTCAACTGTTCTTCGTCGGCGCGGTAAATTTTGCCGGTCTATAACTTACCATTATCCCATTGTTTTAAGTGTCTTCGACACTTGCTTTAAGAATCTCTGATGTCGACGAATAGTAAGAACCCAAATAATTACTTTGGACGTCCATATTGTACGACCTGGTACGTTCAGTTGTCACTGGCAAGGATATCCATCTTGTCTCCAGTGTGCACATAGGTTTTCAGACGGACAAAAACTGGACGTTCCATGGACGCCTAGGGTGCTAGTAGGGAATGTTTTGTTTACAATTAACGACTGGGTTATCAATCGTTTGTTATAAGTAACAATATAGAAGGGAATTTACTATGCCATAAACAATATCAATTATATCACTGAAAAGTATCTTTGAAATCATGATTCTACCTATTGGGCAAATGTAGATAGAAAATACTTACCGTAATGTTTTCATGTTCCTGATTTGCTTTTTATATCCACACAAGCAGTTATAATTCCCATTCATTTGTAACCAATATTGGCAATGCGACCAACCGACGTTGCCAGCAAAGTCGAAGAGGCGCGCTTCCATCTGCCGCAATTTCCGCAGTGCCGTTGATTCACATGTGTGTACTTTTTATTATCGGGCGAATATACGCCAGTTAAACGGATCTAATTTCGGTGTATTTCGACTCTTTATATTCCGATATACACGCTAATGTATATAAGCCTGGTAACGATGATATATTTTTACGGATTTATTCGAGATGGCTAAATCAGAGAGCTTATTGGTGGTGTATATATGTATATGTAATGTTTTACACATTAATTGGACACAAATCAAAGACTGAAATTTTGCATATTACAAAATCTCTTAATTAACGATATGGATTTCGATGTTATATACTTATATTGAAAAAAAAAGTGTTTGATCAATTGAACGTTATTTTTACCTACATTTTTTAGACTGGCCATTTAATTTCCCCCAATAATAGGAAAATAAAAAGTACATAATCAACAAGTAGCAAATAATAAAGGTCCCTATTATGCGTATCGATACTTGGCCTCCGAATCACTGAATAAGTTGCGTTAAGCGGCCACATAATCAGACTCTTGAATAGTGTTAAAGCACAGGTCGTCCAACGCAATGCAGAGCTTTCAGTGTCGAATGTACAGAATCTGTTACCCCTATATGCATTTTAGATGCAGTTGAGTGTCGACAACCGGATGCATTTCTATGCTTGTCAATGCTGAAGTGGATTATAGGCAAACAGGGCTGCATTCGTGTTTCACTAAAAGCCCTGGATCACCCATAAACTGGCCATTATAACATCTGTTTCATATTGTCTCTTGCACCGTCAAAGAGATGGAGAGGCACGTTTGAAGTTAAAGCGCTTTATGAGCAAATAAGTTTTCATTATGAAAATTCAATTGTTCCTTTTGTCTTATTTTTTTGTACTTATTTATGATTCAACAACCAGCCTTGAATCGTGTTATTCTTCTTTAAGTTTTCATTCTGGAATGCCTATACTGAAGTCGAATATCTGGCAGAATTATAATGTATATATTATATCATCAGTCGCATCAGATGTAGTAATTCAACATTCTCCCTATTTATAAAATAAAAGTAAATTATGACATGGACTACGTTTAAGTTTACCCGAGGATCGTAGCAGAAATCTCCGAGTAATGCGACTCGACATACCCGTCATAATGTATATATAATATCCAAAACATGTAGAATAAAAGATACTTAAATAATTTTCTTGACTTTGAATATTTAACCAAGGACGAAGATCAGAATTCCTCGCAAACAAAAACATTTTATCGTGTTCGAGTTTCTGCCCGTAATTCGCTATTCGGCATGCGAACTATTTCAATAAACGCGTTTTAACTCTTTGTAAAAGAAGGTTAAAATGACTCCTTGATATAGTCAAAGCTATTAAAAAAGTTATCATTTCAGGATAGTTTAAAGTTTGTAAAATATTTGCATTTCTTTGGCCCGAAATAACATATATTGCCCTGTCTCAAATTACTTCAGAATGAATAATTGCTATACAAAAATTGTAGTAATTGATTTCCAATTATTAGTTTTCCATTTATATTGAGAATTTTATACGAGAGTTTAATAGATTTATTTCGATCAACGTTTGTATAATATTCTTTTTGTTCCGTCTGTGTCAGTCCCCGGAATTAATAGTTTGATTCGATCTGATGCAATCTATATCGTAATTGATTTGATTCTACCAAACTAGATCAATAAATTGCCTATCAAAACTGATCAAACTTTCAACTTCATCGGTCTAGATATAAATTTATAACAGATCCAGTTCAATACGTTATCTGTACGTTATACACATTCTGTACTTCATACATAGGGTGACTCATTTTAATCGCCCCACTGGAATTTTGCGAAGTCTAACTCAGATAGAGAAGATAGCAAGATAGCAAGGTCATGGCAAGGTCGAATGTAGGTAAAATTTACGAAAATTGTTAAATTATGGATGTTAGCTTGGCACAGAGGTTGGTGGGGGAAAACATATCACCTTGATATTGGACTTGATTTTTAAGGTTATTCAACAATTTCCCAAATTTCACCTTCATTAGACCTTGCTATGATCTTGCTAAAAATTTCGTTTTGAACGTAAAATTTCCCGCTCTTTTCAAATCCGAGATCAAGAGTACAGGTTCCCATTTAAAAACATCACTTTGACCTTGATATTATCTTGACAATCGTGTTCAAGGTCAAGCTCCTTAGTACCACTGGATGAACCCCCTCCAACCCCTTCAACTTTTGTCGGCATCATTTTTCTCTACATGGCTTAGATTTCTCAAAATTCCGGTGGAGTGATTAAAATGAGACACCCTGTATATCGGAAGCATCATAATGCGTAACACGATGGAACCATGCAAAACCTAATTTTTTCCTTAAGATTATACATCCATCGCTTAAATAAAATGGACTCCTTGTCTGAAGGCCCGATTGTAGGCTGATTCGATTTTAGGTCGTACTTCGTTCGAGACCGAACTAACGTCGTCTGCAAAAAAAGGATGCATTATATAGTTTGACGGGAACATTGAAAACGCGTTTGTTCCATTCGAGTGTAATATTCCGAGAAAGAGTGTAATTATCGGGCCATTCATCATCCTGTCCTTCCTCATCTTGGTCGGCGCATTTTGCAAATTTTCACATTCTCGCGGTCACAGAGCGAGGACTCAAATTCCAACTTTCATTCGCATACGGGACAGATATTGTTTTGCCAGACGTTTTAATTATGGAAAGATACGCTTGTGAAAGAAGCAAAGAGAGTGGGAACGAGTACCTCGGAAAGAGCAAGGAACAGCGACGAGAGGATGTAAAAACGGAAATAAAAGAGCCAGGGATGAAATGCCTCGGTGAAATTCTTGCCTTTTCCTTCTATCATATCTGCATAATTTGCAATAAAAAATGTCTTAATATTATTTTCCTAGCTGAAACAGAGACGTTATATGAAGGCGGAGAAATGCGCGTGGCTGCTTTTCTTTATTAAATCCATCGTTTGGCGTCCGTTACACCAATGGGCTAAGGAAATAATTTTTGAAAACCCTGGACTAAATCTAATTCGGTAATTGATTCCATTTGATTACTTTATTAAGTAATTTCATTGGGAAAAGTTTCGACGAGGTTATAATAACGAGGGAGATTGCAACGAAAGTTCTGTAATGCAATACCAACGTTGTAAAGTGGTTATAACGTTTCTATCGTATAAAACGAGATGATCGATTTAATAAGTATTTCCGCTACGGCAAAATTCATTTTAAAGTACCGAAATGTGCATTTTATTCTAAAAAGTGAATATATTATTTCATACTTTAAAAACTATACTTTTGCAAAAGGTAGAATAAGGGAAATTTGAAATTAACATTGAAAAGTAGCCATCAACTTCTTGCCAAGATTTTCGACCGAGTAAACTCTCGGCTGAATAATAAACTTTTTTCTAAACGACTCACTGTATTAAAGATTGTATTTAAGAAGTAAAACATAAGATAACAGTTCTAAAAACATAAGCTTTTAGAACGAATCTTTAGAGATGAAAGTTTTGACTGTCATTCCTAAAAGAGTCTTCATGTCCCTCTGCTTTTCATCGAATTGTCCTTTATGCGCACCAGAAATAAATCAAATAAAGTATTCGCTCCGCCGGCATACCATCCGCGAATTCCGAAAGTGCACCTGAACCGTTTGTTTTTACGTGAAATTCAGTAATTTACAACTCCCCGCCCCTATTCGTCTGCCATTTCAGCATGTGTTCTTTATGCTTTTTCCAAACTAGGAATCTATGAATGCGTTCCCACGTATATAACGCTTGGGCGACAAACGTTTCGAATTGCAAAAGTTCGGATGTTAATTTATCAAGTTTTGAGTCATATAATTTCTTCTTCTTTCATATTTTTAAAACTACTAATTTTACACGTTAAAGCTGATAATTTACTAATAAAAAAAGTAGGATGTTTTCCAACAGGGTCTTATATCTCTCTCATGGTCAAGGTCAGTTTGCGTGGGTCTTAAAATGTTTGGGATTCTGACGACGACTAGCGCTATTGCCATTGTTTACACACAAAACGTCAATTGAAAATTTATTAAACGATGGGGGAAGTAGAAGAATTTTAATTTCAACTATATGCGAAGTAATTATGCATACAAGTTGAAAATTGTGGAGGTTAAAGCTATATTCGTTTCTATTTAAATTTACCTCAACATCGTTGTTTAGTTTTGGAAAGTTTCCGATCTGAAAGTTGAAAATGACTAAAGCACTTCCGTTGTTTATGAAACATTATACCATCGGACATGTTCCATTGCCGTAGTCACCTCTTCATACCCTTGTTGAGGGGACTGTATTTGGTTTAAGATAGATTCGGCACTAAATGAATTAACTGCTCAAACCTAGTATCCTGGAAATGAAAGCGAATAATTCTCTATCATTTTCAATCCAAATTCTGACTTTTTTTCTAGTTTCCACGGGCATAGTAGCTAATTGATTATCCATCAAACCCAAACAATGCGGCGCATCCAAAGTATTTACCGATGACTGGAGAATAAAAACGGCCTGAAAACAAAACTGCAATAATTAAGTACATACATATAAAGTTCTTTTAACAATACGAAGTAATATGTCACTAATATGCACAATTTTTCTATGGGTCCGTATAGGGTCAACCATAGGGTTAATTTAAAAAAATATATAAGAGAAACAAAATAGGGAACAGGACAACAAATTAGTAGATAGAACAAATAGGACAACAAAGAAGTAGCAATTGTTGCACCGAATTTCTTTTGGTGTTGATGATTTTGGTTGTGCACCTTTTAAGATCTTGGAATTTGTACCAGAAGTTTTTCAGTGTAGATCTAAATCATTTGCGAATGATTCCGTTTGAGTTCAATGGAGAACATTTGCCCTGAAAAATGGGCGTTTTGGAGCAAAAAATGTCGACATTACCTCCCTTCAAAAGATACCATTGAAGTTTGTAAAGATATATATGCAATAGTTAAGAGAGTTCTAGACCACGTCTCTCGTAGGATCTCCTACAGAATTCCACGAGTCCATGAGGAATATTTCACTTATCTGTCCTGGTAGTTCAGACAAGAATGCCATTGCGAAAATTGATCATGTTGAAAATATATGCAGAACGACTATATTCGTACTTCGTGGAATACTTGCCGTATTAATAACAGACTTTCGTGAATCTTGATTCGTTGGTAATATTAATGGCATTACAAGCACATGGATTCTTGGATCAATGATGAATCCGGCATACGAGCTCAACTATATACTTCTTTGAAGTACTTGTTCATTTTTCATGCAATATTCAGATGTATAATCTTTAAAGAAAATACAATAATGAAGTACACGAAGTGAGGATCCGGAGTTTTCAAGGACAAAACGTAGACTGCAAGCCTAAATAAAAATAGAGATATAGGGATCGATGATCATACGGTTATTTACCAAAAGATCGATGAAGGCTTCATGCATCCACTATATATTGAGTGGATACATTTAATTTTACTGAACATCATATTGGTGATGTATATGATCATCAGTCCTTGATACCCATATACTTTTGACATTGTTACTATCTTGGCGAAAGGCGATGTGTATAATTTTGAAGTAACTTTCCTGATAACGGCCATGAAATAATGAAAGGAGAATTTCGAGAGGATGGTTTGAAAACGAGCCGAGAACCAGCAGAGACAAAAGCATACAGTCAGCGAGGGATTAAAGGAAGAATAAACGGCAAGAGAACAAGATATATATAAGAGAGAAATGGAGAAGAGAATCGTCGATATCGTCGGACACATCTTGCAGCTACATCAGAGATTTGAGTAAGGTTTCCGCAACATTGCCGCAGCATCCGCGAAGCTCGGTAAATTTGCTTTTTCTATTAGCTGCAGACGTCTCCAGATATAAATGTAAGGAAATTATTCGACGTCGGTATATGTAAACCGCGTTACAGAGGGGGTTGCTCACTTGGAATAGAAATAAGCTAATCGGCGATTTTCACATAAAGAAAGCATCACCCCCCGAGCAATCGATCGATCGGATTGTCGAAACGGGCAAGCCCCTTATTCGGGTGTAGGGCGAACGAGTAAAAAGTCGGAAAGAGATTAAAGTGAAATCAATCTTCGAATTAAAGCGAAGCGAGAAAAAGATTGAAGCAATTAGTGTTAATTTTAATTCCGGCGGGAGCCCGGGGCGATCTAACTTCGGAATTACTTCACTGCGTGTACCAGCGAGGGGAGAGCGTTTTCCTTTGAAATTTATATTTTCGTCGACCTTTAAGAAAATGAAGGACGAACGCATTATTATTAAATATTTTAAGTCTTTTTTTAAAACGTACCTTTTTTTTTTTATGGTATATTATATTTTATAAAAAAACTAATTTATTTATTTATATTTTTTTTTTTTTTTTTTTTTTTTTTTTTTTTTTTTTTTTATTACGGCCCTTTCTGCCCTTCTTTCCTCTTAACGTGGAAAATGCGGCTAATTGGCCCCACACCAGTACGTCGGTGTAACGATATATTAAATATGCCTTTAATTTAACAATTGTATAAATGTATTTGAATTATATATTTGTAAGAATAAGCAGTGCACATAAATATGCATCTATATACTACTATAAATATTTTTTGCCAATTTCTAAAAAAAATCACATATTCACATATATACATTTTTTATACAGTTTTTTTTTTTTTGCAATCGGCAAGTTACTAAAATACAAACATTTTCAACGACCCACCAGCAAACATCCCGAAATCCCCGTAAATGCACAATCATAAATGTGAATATTCATGTAGATATTTATATATGTGTGTGTTTATATTAAATTCTCTCAATAAGCTTTTTAAAATTTATAATTCTGATGAGTATATTTTTTAGTTAATTCGGAGAAAACAACTAACATAATGATGCACCAGAAACATATCGCGAGGTTATGGTAGCAATGGTAGCATCCCAGTCAACAATCACAGAAGTTATGTCCCATTTATGTAACAGTTACATCAAAATGTCCGCCTCCAAATTGTCACAGTTACATAACAGGAATCGTTAC
>JAPYZR010004502.1:0-12198 GCA_030522945.1 Trichopria nigra | reverse complement strand
TTCCACATTGTTTCGGTTTTTGTTTGTTTAGTTATCGTTGAGATGTATAGTTGCCACGATTCTTTTTTGCTTTTTTTTAGGATTTTTCTGGCTATTGCTTGTTTCTGGTTGAACTCTATTTTATTTGCTTCGGTTTTGTGTTATTTCAAATTGTTGTTTAGTGAAATATAGTGAATACAATTTACTTACAATAAGTTAATAACAGTTGTATAAGTATACTAATAATGAATAATATTATTATAGGCAATAATTTCGTGTATTATTATAAGTATGTTTCTTTACAAGCACATGGAATTTATGTTCCGCTCGTATAATGAACGACACTTTCTGTAATAGAATGGGGGAAATTCTTATTTCACACGATATTGCTTTTAAATTTCCTCACGTGATGTGGGAAAACTGTTAATGCCTGATACGCGGAAAACAGCATTTCCGGCACTAAAAATAGTGTGAAAAATATTAAATTTCCCGCATACTATTATGAAAGCTGTTTCTACTTATGCATTACTCTGTTTAATTATAGACGAAGTATTTTTACTAATTATAGAAATTTAAAATGTTACCTTGTTGAGCAACTGCACCGACAACGGACATAAAATTGTCGCTCAAAGTAGGAGAAACAGAGTCACTGAATTGCGTTGAAGCATTTCGTTTCCATTCTACTTTTGAAGCAATAATAAGCAAAATATAAATGAAGCTTAAAAGTATTGCAATAGCAATCCAAACGGATGTTTGAAATGGAAGTGTGAAGAGGTTGGTCACGGAGGACAGAGGAGGTTGTCGAAAAATAAATGATTGCCTGAAATGTGTTTATTTAATTAATTTTCTTGTTCTTCATTGCATTTCAAAATACAACAAAGGAAGTTTACAAATATAAAAAATAATAATATGTTAGCTGAATAGATAATAATATTGAACAAAATTAAAAATGAATTAGATACTCATTTAATTCGGTTTTATTAAAGTTCAAAATGCCAACTTAAAGAAAACTCAATACTTTTAATGAATTTGATATTGACACCTGACAGAATTAAAAACGAGTTTTAGACAAATTCTAACCAACTTTGATATTATGTACAAAAGGTTGAATTATTTGAATTTAATTTTAAAATGTATGATATTTATTCTAAAGTTAAATTTAAATTAACAAATTTAAAATAAAATAAATAAACCATTATTTGAAAAATAATTTTTCTGTATAAACTGTTACCTTACTGGAGTCGGAAGGGATATATACTGTACGAGACCCATTCTTTCCATAGTCATGAACATCCCGGTACCTCCAATGTCTATCTCCCTTCGCACTAACATACCCGTCATACCACTCCAGGAACCATTTTTATCGGGGTACCCCCATGTATTCGCAGTAGTATATGTCAATCTGATAAATCATTGTACCATTTCAAGATTAAAAAATTATTTTTCCATACCTCTGTACTTATCCAACAATTGCTATACTCTCAAAATGTCTTGGAGTTCAAATTAAGCCACTCTTTCAAACAAGTGGATTTTTCACTTCTTCTAAAGTGAAATTTCATTCTAAAAGCTATGACAATTCTCCTATTCACTCTAGAAAAAGTGATCTAAAAAAGTGAGTTAAGAAATTTAGAGGGTACCAATGGCGCTTTTACGATAAACCAAATTTTCAACGCATTATCTTGTAAAAAATGATTTGATGCCCATGCAGAACGATGATTTCCGTAGGTCACATTATATTGTAATAGTGTATGGTATAGTATAGATTTTTCTACATCGGTTTCAGTGAGAAAATTGTTACAAGGCAAAAGCGGTAAGAATATAAAAATTCTTTCGTATCAAAGACATATCGACGAGCATTTTCTTTCCGATAAAAGTTATTATGACTTATACTGAGTTAAGAATAACATTTTTATAAACTTCATTAAAAAATAGAGCGTATATAAAGTTTGAAAAATCATTATATATGGCTATTAATTGTCTCCTTTTCCCTACACTCAGTACTTTTTCTTTAACCAGAAATTGATTACTTTATGTCCGCTTTGGATGTAAGAAGAATTTTTTACTTAAATTACTGAAGGTTTTTTAACTTCTATAGAGGAAATAATAACTTTAAAATAGTTTTCACTGTAACGAAATGAAGAAAGCTTTGGATGAAGGTAACAAAAGAGTATTGTATACGCTTCACTTTTACCAGGGTAGTGCAGAACTAAAAAAAAAATACTACATATATTCTCCCTCACTTCTTAAATTAAACATGGAGTGCTTGCGTTGAATCGTATATATATATATGTAAACCCTTTAGAATTAATCTAGTGGGTGTATATTTGGAAACACTCACGTAGCATTGATCAAATCCATGAGAAGGTATACCCAGATGTAATTGCATTTTGTTACAGCATCCACGTGTCTCATCACGTAATCAGTTAAGTGATTCAGCGTGTCTGGATTAGTCATCTGCAAACGCGAATCGAATTGCATGATGAATCACATATTATTCTATGAACATTCTTCGAAATGTTGATAACTCAATTTTAGGAAATATCGAGGTATGTTCTCCAGCAAATTAAATCTGGATTAACATGCGCAATGTCTCAGTCTCAAAGTATAACTTAAACTTTACAATATACCATGTAGAAATTAATCGTGGCATTCCGTATTATTGTAAAGGCCCTTTATCGAAAAAACCACCATAAAACCTGTTCCAGAAAATCTCCCGATTCTGTACAGATTTTATTTAGCAAATCTATAAATTTGCTAGTGAAAACTACTGCAAATTCTTTTTTAGGTTAAAATAAACTATAGTCTATTGTTACTGTATGGAAAAGAAAGAACGTGAATCATTTCATAAACGAAAATATAAAGCACAATTAAAAATGACAAATAATTTTTAACAGTATTTTTAACTGAAAATTAATAGCACACATTACTATAATTATTAGTATTTTCATCAATAATTCGAATTAGTTAACGACCAATGATTTATTTCTCCAATTCAAGTTTACAGTATATATATGGGAATTTCATTCCTGTGTAAAAGTATAGCAATGCTGAAATTTATACACGATTGAATTGATAGATTATTGCTATAATTAATCATTCGTGTATCATTCGACCTACATGAAGGCTGTTAATACAAACTTTTAGTCACATACCACAAGACATGTTTTGAGAGGAGTTTGTTGAATATTCATACGCCTCTTGGAAGCTGGATGAGTATCATGAAGTTGCACGCCTCCTTTTCTTGTCCAATATCCTCGATTCTCCGTAACTAAGTCCCTAACGGGGCTTGGACAGTAAACACTAAGAATTTTGACGTAATCTTCATGTGTCCTTTGAGCGATGATAATTTCACTATCTGGATAAATTGCAAATTTACGAAAAATCTCACTTAAAGAACAATTTTGTTCGCTGCAGTAGTCCAAATATCTCGAATCATTCTGTGATTTACGAAGATCATAAAGAATCATCCATTTGATAGGGCCAATAAACAGGCTGCTCGAATTAGCCTGTTTGCAATACCATGTTATGTTACATTTGTTATGGTAATAAAATATATTAAAATTAAGTTCGACAAATCCCTAAATTTTTTCTGGGCTCCATTACTTTTAGCATAGTGGCCAGAAAAAATGGGCATAAACATAATAACATTTTCTATTACAGATATTAACATTTTGTTGTAAAATTCTGAATTATAGAAGAAGATCGTCGAATGAAAAAATCACAGATTTCTTATTTTTCTTAATAAAAATTGAATTAGTTCAATATTAATAAATAAATGAAAATTTTAATTCCAATTAATTATGTCGTAAAATATAAAGTAGTTTGATTTATTACTGCACTTATACTTTTATATACGGACTATTACTAATTTGCCTTAAAGCTTTACATCATTAATGATAAATCGAGGATAAAAATGGGAAGAATGTTATCAACGCCTAAATTGTTTCTTCCAAAAGAAAATATTAATATATGCTAATGTGTAATATATTGTATCGGTCTAAACCGAGATGTAAAATTGGCCAGTACAACCTTGTGCAGTACTTCCTGAGCGTTTGAGCATGTTGCGTCAAGGAGCAATACGGTTTGATGCCTCCTATTTTCGAAAAGTCCATTTTCGAAATCCTCGTTTGAAAATATATTGTTTAAAATATTTTTACCGGAGAGTTTTTTTGCTATAGAAATCGTTTTTCCTGAAATTAATAATTTATCAAGATTATCAAAGCATTACTACACAAACATTCTTATTTATATATGGTGTCCAACAACTTGTATTGTCAACAACTAAGCGTCTTTTTATATCAGGAACGTGTTTTATACATCAAAAACATGCTTTTACACATTTCGATTTTTGCCGATTTCAGTTTTTAAATGGCGCCTGAACATCAAAATTTATTTGAAATTGCAGATTTCCTTCATTTGTAGATTTTGTAAGCTTATATAAAGTAAAATCTTATAAAATAAGTAATCAAATGTTAAATTAGAATAGGTAACCGTTCACATTTAATAACTTATTTTATACAATAATCCCTGGTAAAAAAGTGGATAGATTCGTATATAGAACAGGATTCAAGTTGTATCCGGATTTTAAAGAAACCGATAGAAATGTATAGAAAATGTATCCATTTCTATCCATTTCTTTAAAATCCGGATAGAATTGGAATCGGATTCTATACGATTCTATCCACTTTTTTACCAGGGATTTAATATATAAACTTACAGAACCTCAAAATGATGGAAATAGGCTATTTCAAATAAATCTTAGCATTCAATTTTAGTGGATTTTCCTTGAGTGATTCGCGCATTTATAATGTCCTGCATCGGTTTGCCCAGTAAACGAATAGGAATTGAAAGGTATTCGTCAATTCCAAAATGTGCAAAAAAGGAATTCGAAGGAATTAAAGCGAATTCCTTTTATCCCTTCCAATTCCTTTTCGTTTCCTGGATGATGTATCGCGGAGATTTTTTCAGTTCCTTATCCCGAAATGACCCTTGTATTCCGACTCTGACTCGTGTTTCCATGTGCAAAGGAGGAGGCCAAAAGTGAACTCTTCTCCGACGTGTTTCCACGTGGCGTATAACCCCGCAAGTCAAGATCATCCGGCTTCAATTGTGTTTCCACGTCCGATAGGAGTAGCGAGTTCAACATCTCATCCGATCCAGCGTGACCATCCGAAAATTCCGAGGTGATTATCACATCTATTCCGAATCCGTCCGTTCGTGGGATATTGGTACCGAGAGATATACATCCCATCATCCGAGGTGACTTCATCACCTACACCCGAATCCAGTGACCCCAGGCAACTCTGCAGAACTTTCTTTCAAGCTCAAGGTGTATACTATACCCCTGTCCATTTACACCCTTAGAAGAAAAGTTTGCGTTCCGTTGGTTTTCGGCGCGTAAAATATTTTCCGACCGTTCGAAAATAATCAAATAAAAGGAATTCCGATGAGTTATTCTTTCATATAATTTCAAATCTAGAGGATGCGATCACCGGTTGCAATTCGCCCCGGAAATCTAGAATAGGCACCTAGAGCGAGACTTCATTAAATAAGATCTATTTAGTCTGCTTTTTTTCGTCATATAAATTTCGATACGTTATACCGTGTGCTTCTATATAAAAATGAGTGATAAGTCCAATACTACATACAAACCACATTAGCGATATCTATTAATATAATTATGTATTACAGAACGTAGAAATCAACAATCAAATTATTTGCAGTAACTTCTCAGCAGGTATTCATCCGATGCAGACGTATAACAGTTTTTTTTCTCGTATCCTCCACGATTCAAAGGATTTTTCAAACGAAAAAACTTTTTTCATTTTTTCAAAATTTTACAGTGGCATTATCCCTTAAATGGATTCAAAAACCAAAATGGAGAATCAAAAACAATTTTCCTTTTTATTTCGTATTCGAAACATATTGGAAATCATTCTGGATTTCAATCAAAGGTGTACAAATTAGGTGTACAAGGCTCCTCTCGGTCTAATAAGATCATCCTATAACCTCTTAAAAATGTCATATGTATATATTATAGTCACAACATAAAAAAAAACAGCACGTACTTTTCTACCCATCGAATTTTTTAAAGAAATTATACACGTGTGTTTCGAAGTCTGATCACTATTACTCAATTTAATTTTTAAAATTCACAATGCATTGTGAATTGATCGGCCATGGCCGATCCAATGTGGTCGACAACAATTCCAAAAAAGAGCGGTATAATCAGGTTTTTCATCGTTTTTTTTTTCGTCGACTTGACTTTTTTCTCACATATCTGACTCATAGTATTTAATTGTTGGAATTATTATGTGATTTTTTTTAAATTCATTTTTGAAGCAATTTAAATGCATTGTAGTTAATATACATTTTATAAAAACCGTGTTCACCAAAGAAGTAAAATTTAGATAGCTCATTAAACCGCGAAACGTCAAAGAAATGTTTCATTTTCTGGTTTTGCAATAAAAACTAGAATAATTTAAATGCAATTTTCACGTGACAATATACTTTCTCATCGCATGCCTAATCTTTAGTAACAAAATGACTAGATTTGTAGATATTTAAAATTATAAAATATATTATATTTATTGGTTTTCGAAAGAATTCTTCATATATTGCAAAAATTATTATTAAAACATAAACGACACACACACACAACGTGACGGACAACAAAAAATATCATGAATTATTATTAATTACTTAATTGTTTTCAAATACTTAAATATTAATCTTCGAACCTTTTGTCTCGCACAAAATCAAATTCAAAGCTGCCGAAGGTAAAAATATCGAAGAAACCGCATCAGCAATAAAATTTGAATAATTCTCGTCGATAATTTGGCCAAAGATCGGCCGGCTTGATAAAAATAACAAAAATGCAGCAACTACAATGGAAAACATAGCGTTAAATTGATTTCGTTCAACTTTTGAACCAAGCCAAAGAGAACCATGTTGTCGTTGTTAGAACTATAAAGAAACAAAAGCAAGCACGAGAAGCAACTGAAATTATTTAGGTGGCCTTTACGATAACGAGGTGGTTGCGTGTCGTCAATCTGGTTTCTTTCAGCTTTCGCCATTTTCGCGGAAAATTGTATATCAATTTTGTGTAATGATGCACCGAAATCGTCAATTGAGCGCAGGTGTAATTTTCGTAAAGACCTAATACCTCGGTACTCACTAGCTATTTAACGAGAATATTCAATGAATGCTTCACCACTGACATTTCAAATAAGAACGAGGATACGTTTATAAGAGCAAGTTTTGCAAATTGAATGTTCTATAATTAAAACTGAAATTACATAGTCGTCGAATTTATTACTTATTCTTCAAGAAAAAGTACTGAATAACAAAATATACAAATTATTATTGTTTTAAAGATTGACTGAGAAAAGAGAGACAACAATATAAAACACCTTTACGAATACTTTTCTGTTGTTCGCAATTATTAATTCATTCATTACTTAAATGATGACATTTAAAGTATATAAACAATGATATCCGATCACTTCATTTTAATGCACCAGCTAAATAAATAATGATGGCACATTTCGATGCGAAACAAAAATAATTTTTAAAAAAGTTCCACCAAAGAAATCTTTTACATATATCATGTCACATCTAATGCCGTTTTAGTATCTATTTTTTTTGCGAAAATTAACGAAATTTTAAAAATCTAGCATATGTTTATCAATACTTGTAGATGTTTATTTATCATTCCACAGTGCAAACTGCAAACATTTTTTCCAAAAAGTCCTAGAAAACAATATTAGTCTACATAATTGATTGAATTTCTTTTTCCGACGAAAATGTAATCCGTATTTCAACTTCGGATGGTCTGAATGACCGATGAAGGTTATTTAATTGACAATATTTAATTTACCCAAATGCAATGATGGCTATCGGTTTTCTTGGTCACTTCTTACAAATGTGATAAAAAAATTCCAATTTCAAAGTCGCTAATGGGGACTTTGAAAATGAATTAAAAATAATTAATGAGGCCTAAAATTATGGAATAGTGCCCAAAGTTCACTAGTCTCCGTTGCTCTTCTGCTAATATAAATTTTCCCTATGATCAACTCACTTGAACACCTCCAAATCTTTTTGTTGTTTTGGGAACGATCATTTCGGGAAAGTAGATTTTTGCCCTTTTCTTGAATATGTTTTTATATGGAATGATAATTTCTATCAACACTCGAGGTTTAAAGCATTGGCACCACATGATTTAATATTTTTCAATGTTGGAGAAGAAAATTAGGATTTCGTCATGTACATGTACTAGGAGATTGATATTAGAAAATAACTTGCAATGAACCAATTCATTATATTTCCAGACTTTCTCGTGCATACAATATCTTTTCTGTCGCTTTGCTCGAAAGCCCAATGACTCGTCGAAAAAATTTCGCTTTTCTAACGTCGCTCTTTGCAAAATCTAAAAATTGCAAGTTTTCTTGCAATAAGTACATAGAACATGACAGGACACCGTTTAAAATTCACTTTCCGCATTATTCTGAATGAACAGAAGAAATTTGATATTAATGATCTGAGCATTACAAAAAGTTCACAGCAATTGCCTTGTTTATTTACAAATGAAAGTCGAAACACTATCTATTCATCTTCTTTTCACTTTACTCTAACGCTTTAAATTGGCTACTTCGAAAATGGATATTATAAACTTATTAAATCCCAAGTTAAAACCGAATCCTGAGAAGGATCTTTAGCACGACTACTGAACAAACTCATTTGAATAATATTGCAAATGTTTCATAACACTTTGAGACAAGACGAGGAAAGTAACGAATTAAAACCTTCCAATCAATGCAAAGTTGGTAACTTAAAATCATTTTCAAAAATGCTAATTTTCGGAGATACTATTTCAGTATGTCAGCTTATACGAGTTTGGTAAGATACTCATACTAAAAAAAAAAACACCGCCATTGAAAACTATTTGAACTTTCTGAAGTTTTACTCAGGACTTTTCCTAAATTGAAACGATTTCTTAAAATTCAACTTCGTAGAAGCTACAAAAATTAATTAAAAATAAAGAGTGAGATGCGCACTGTGATACCATTATAAAAGACGTCACGAAAAATCTGCAGGATTCCAAATTACAAGTGCAAGTAACGATATATTTTACTGATATCCAAATGCGAATAACCAGTAAGATAATTGTATAAATTATTAGAAATAAAAATCGTTTAAAATAGTTCCCGTTTAAAACTCCAGAGTATGCGAAACTTATTCTACAAAACATGCGAGGAAATTCAAAGCTCACTGCATAAAAATTGAAACGCTTGCCAGCTGCGATGTTCGTATTTTAATTACTAATTTTACAAATTCAACAATCAAATTCACGCGAACGGTATAAGGCAGAATTTATATACTAAAAAAAAAAAAAAAAGAAAGAAAAAAAAACAATTCCGAGTGGTATGTTTACTTGAGTGTCCTTATCACAAGAAATTACTATGTGTATCCTAAACATAGATTCCAAATAAATTACAAAATACTCCCAAACCAACATTTCACTCGAGAACTTCGGCGTTCATCGATTACAAAATTTTATACCACGTACAAACAGGTGATACTCAACTAAAAGTTACTTAAAAATATTTATAATCATATAATAAAAAATACTATTAAATGTCGCGTTTCAAGAGTCGCACTCGTTAATATAATGATGAAACTCTCAAAAACGATTCTAAAGTTTGTCGGTGACCCGCGCAGACGCTAGAGAACGCACTGTGATACCATACCCCTCTGGTATCTAAATTTACGAATCGATGTTAAAGTATGCTCACCGTACGACAAGTGTATCGGTCGAGCTGACTATATATAATAGGACAAAATATATAAATATATATAATCGGTCAGTCTTGCGTAGATTCCCTCCTGACGATTTTAGTCCAACAAGGGATTTATTCTGGAGGTTCGTTAATTTCCTTTTCATAATAGACCAATGGTATTATTTTATATGAATTCACTATTGTCCAATTAATTAAGCACTTTCCGATTCATCGTCAAACGAGAAGGGTTCAGTGCTTCGAGGAAGTAGAAGAGAAACGTGTCCGAATCTGAAAAATAAAAAATAAACCTCGTGTTACAACAATAAAATAAGTACATTATTATATTCTAACATGTATTATCTAATTTCGCTTCCAATAAATCAAGACGGCCAATATAGGATTCAGTTCTTAAGCTTCTAAAAGAAATTTAAATTAAATGTTAGCAGATCAAACTTGTGATTTATTTTCTTTTAATTGTGCCTCAGTTTTGTATTCTAATCATGTATCTGTGGAAGCTCATTTAAACACTGCTGAAAGTTAAATTCCAATTTTTGAAGAAATAGAAAAGTCTATCATATTAGCTTTCTTTCGGCGTAAGAAGAAATACTCTTTTTCTCTTCTCGTGCTGCGAAAATAAGCAGAATTACTTTCAAGTTTTAAAGCACTTCAACACAAACGTCAAACCTTTTACTACAGCATCATTGGCAACAATCAAGGAAAAATTATCAGTATCAGTAATTTTATTTTCTTTACAACTATATTCAATTTAATTCAACTAAATCAATTAATATTATATCGAAGCGAAACTTGATCGCGATACACAATTTGCAAAATTGTACTATGCTTGGTCTCTATACTTATGTTTAATTTTTAATTTTTAGTCACTATGGGATCGACTATTTTGGTCCCATGTTGGTTACCATCGGGAGACGTCGCGAGAAACGGTGGGGTGTCTTTTTACGTGTTTAACGACACGAGGTATTCACATCGAATTAGCAAATTCCCTTAGCGCAGACTCGGCCGTTATGGCCGTCCGTAGAATGGCGTCCCGCCGTGGACAACCATTGGAAATTTACTCCGATAATGGGACAAATTTTCGAGGTGCTGATGTCGAATTGCGCCAGTCAATTTTAAATATAGATCGGGAACCGTTGTTACGATACGCCACTAACGAACGGACCAAGTGGCATTTTATACCTCCGTCGTCCCCTCGTATGGGGGGAGTATGGGAAAGATTAATTCGTACAGTTAAATCATCATTACACACTGTCTTGAAAGTGCAAGCGCCAAAAGAGGAGACGCTCCTTACCACATTAGCTGAAATCGAACATATCGTGAATTCGCGTCCCTTAACCCATGTTTCGCCCGATCCTCGAGACCTGCAAGCTTTAACTCCAAATCATTTTTTAATTGGAACATCTTCCGGTTGAATAGCCTTACCTCATTATGAGATCCGCGAAAAATGTTTTAAAAAACAATGGAGATTGGCCCAGAATCTAGCAGACTCATTTTGGAGTCGCTGGTTGCGAGAATACCTACCCTCCTTCCAAGGCCGAAATGGCTCAAAGAAATGTCAAATTTAGGGATAGGTGATATCGTTTTAATCATCGACGAGTTGAACTGACGTGAAAGAAAGGAGTAGTGGACAAAATTTACCCTGGTCGAGATGGGCGGGTGCGAGTTGTAACGGCGAACGGCACAATGATAAGGACAGCGACAAAATTATTTGCTTTGCGAAATAGAATTCGATGCGAAAAATTAACAATGTAAAGTTAATAAAATACCGAGTTATTAATTAAGTATCGATCGCCTTTGTAATCGCGTTATAGTTTTTAACATTTCGTTCATTGCCTATTACCTCTGTCAACAAATCAATAGGAATTGTAAGAATGTTGTGTGATTTATAAAAAATGATTCATTGTTGTAAATTTATAATAAAAATAATGTGATATGTTTCTTTCATTGAAAAAAAAAAAGCAAAACAAAAGGTCGTTAGGCAAATTTCATTTACTCCGAAATATCATTAGCGATAAGGCGAATTTGGTAAGAGCTATTAATTGCGAAACATGAACATCAATTTCAAAGAATATGTGCGATACCCAGGATATCGCACAGGGGGGAGAATGTTGCGAACTAAATTGATGTTTCTATTATTGTGGTACCAGGCGCAGGTTTTCTGCAGTTTCCCTACGCCATTGCACACCCGAATGGGGGTACTTCTCTGAAAGTCGGCTGCAGCCGCAACTAAGGGTGCCTATAGGACACATTGTACGGGCCCTTCAAAAACGAACAGGTTATGGTAGCAAGGAGACTCCAAAATAATATCGAGTGAATTGAATATGCTTACATATTTTTAGAATTTATATGAAACGTAATTGGAGCTTGTGCTCCAATTTAAAGAAATTAAACTCGGAAAAATTAGAAACTTAATGTATATAGG
>JAPYZR010004501.1:0-12199 GCA_030522945.1 Trichopria nigra | reverse complement strand
AAGGGTGATTCTACATAACATATACAATCATTAAAAAAATATCGATGAAATTGGTTCAAAATTAAACGAGAATTATCCGAAATAAATTATTTTCTCTTGATGCCAGCACCTAAAATTATTTATTTCCGAGAATTCTCGTTTAATTTTGAACCAATTTCAGCGATATTTCTTTGAAGATTGTATATGTTATGTAGAATCACCCTTCCAAAGCTCGAACTTCGAAAAAATGTTTCAATCCTTATTTATTTATACTTCTCCTGTTTTGAGGTTAGGTCGGTAACTGCTCTACTTTAGAACCACCTTAAGACGGTCTTGAAATTTCTTAATTTAAATATTCAAATAATTTTTCTTGTTATATTAACGGTCCTTATACTACTTTTCATCTAAAAATAGAGAGGAAAAAATTACAACTTATTGTTATAACGTTTCTGCCTGTTATGATGAGCGCCCTCATCAAAACTTTATTTCATATTTGTCGTTATATAAATAATAGCATTCCAAAATTATATACGAGGAATGTGAATTTCAATTATATCATGTTACTTTATAAAAATTTCAATTTCAAAGTCAATATATGTAATAATAAGAGTTTCCGTAAATGTAAAACATGTATAAATCCAATTTCTTTAATATATGACTTGAAATGATGTTAAAATGTTGATAAAACATTCCAGGTTTATTTTTGTTTTTGCCGATTATATAATGCATCCTAATTGTTATTTATTAGTATCGTATACTGCTAATACTTTTTAGGGTAAAAAATAATAATCAAAACATCAAAATTAATAAAATTAACTAGGAAAATGAATCCTTTTCATTGTAAAATGAAAATTTCTTGACCGATTAAATATTCAAGTTCAAAAATAAGTAAAAAACGGTCACTCTACAACAAGGTTCAAAGAACCACAAAAAAAAATATTAATTTTCGGCCTGGATCTAGGCCCTCTTCAGAAAAAATGTAATAAAATATACAAAATGTAATAATTAAAAATCTATCTGTCTTTTTTTTTGTGGTTCTTTGAACCTTGTTGTACAGTGACTGTTTTTTACTTATTTTTGAACTTGAATCCTTTTTCATGCTTTTTTATCATCTTTTATCCTATTTGATCTTATTTAATCCTATATTGAATCCTTTTTAATCCATTCTTGTTCATATTTTATCTTTCAATTTATTTTTTCATGTGTTATCTATAAGTAAAAAATGTAGTAAAATTTCAGTATTTGAGAACAAAAATTCATGAGGTGTGAAATATATTGCTATGATTTCATTCCCAGCCAATCCCAGCAAACGAAAAATGATTAAAGTTTTAAGTGTTGAATTAAGTATGTTTGGGAAGTGCCCGTTGGTATAATTAATCGAATCAGTTTTAATACAATTTTTGAAACATCAATCATTTATCGTTTACTCTGTTAAATCTTGAAGAAATTACTAAAGTAGTGCATTATAATTGGTCATTTATTCTTGAACGAAATGGATTACATATTTTGTATATATAAAAATTATAAATATATATATAGTAGTATTTATGTTCGTTTTTTCATCATCGTCATATATCATCGTCATTTAAATAGATGCCCCTGATGAGGACCTACATATGGTCGAAACGTTGGGCTTTGTAAAAAAGTGTTTGATATTTATGTCAAGATCTTTTTTTATGTTTAACTGTAATGGCCATGGTGATATTCCAAATAAATAATTTAGAACGGTTCATAGAATAAAGAAAAATTGTTTAATTTAATGTACTGGCCTTAAACATTTATAAATATCTTTCACTACACCAAAGATGACAAAGGATTTTTATCCATCTAACAAGATACCAAAAAACACAAGGGCAACGGATAAAGGTTTCTACAAATATATCGGTGACAGCTATGGAAAAAAAATTTAAATCGTCATATATTGTATTATTAATGTGTTAGCAAAGAAAATGATGAATTTTCACGCAACTCGCCGGTGTGGCTGTTCAATTAACGATCTTTCAACTGGGAGTGAACAGTTATACTGATTAATAGCAATTTATTCCCATAACAGTTTATTACAGGAACGTAATTCTCTTCACGCTCCTCTTACGCGGTAAATCACTATACACAGCACAAAATTTAGACAAAAATACTCGCTGAATCTGTTTTTATGCTATACATGATCATTTATAAGTATACACACGTATTTCAGTGTACACCATATTCATTTCATAAATACAAATCAATCAAGAAAAAAAAAAAAAATAAAAATAAAAATAAAAATAAAAATAAAAAAGAAAATACAATATATAATAAAAAAAGGAAAATTCAATATAATAAAAAGTTATATTTAATAAAAGTCACTATATATATCCATCAAGCAAAATTTGGACAATTATGTGACAATTATATATGTATATATGTTACTTTTAATGCTGCAGGGTATAAACATACAGTAACGATAATATTCAAGGATGTCGATAAAAATCATTAAAAGTCGACAATTATTCGCAGCCAGAATTCGTACAATATCATTACGACATATTTATATGAAAAATTGATGTAACAAACGAATAAAATAAACGAGAAATTAAGCGCGCGAAAAATCAACAAAATTAAAATTGTATGTAAAAAATACAAATTCAGTGGCAACTTTTTGTTTTTTTCGCATTTGATTAATTAATTACTTATTTATTTCTTAATTTATTATTTGACCAGCTATCCCTTTTTACATCAATTGATTTTATATACCATATATATATATGATAAAAAATCGGGGTTTTCTATGTCATTTTTGTCCATATAATTCTATAAGAATAATGGACAAATATAAAACGTGGAAAATTAATGTTTGTATCATGTTTTATCGTAAATATTGTTACCAGGGAATAGATTGATGGTTGAGGCTTCTAAACTTTCTCAATTCTTTCGACATTTTAAAAAGCATTCCTATGAAAAATGCAAAAATTCAGTCGTCATTTGCATAAAAGATTAACGGCTCGCACTTATTCCAACAATCGCTGGTACCACCTATATAGGTATACGTTATTGCGATATGATATCACTCGAAAATCGATTTTCTTTCCCAGCAATCGCAAATGGATAAAAAAGTATTTAAATGCATTCATTTTAAGAGTCATTGAATTTGTACTTTGGGAAAAACGAATTGTATATACTTGGGAAGTACGAATAGGAATGGTTTAAAATTTTTAAACCAATTCCGGTTATTGGGTTTTCACATACATATTGTCTTTTGTTGGCAAATGAATGAATTCTTGCGGCCAACATGTAATATATAGTATATACAATTGTGCAAGGGTGCAAAGGGGGGTTGCTTTATTGGTTCTTGTCGAAGGAAAATAAGATAACAATGAAAATGGAGTTTATCGTCCTGATAAAAGAAATGACTTTTAAAAAATTATAATAAAATCTTTTAAAGTTATAAATATATATATAATGTAATTAATGTAAATATTAATTTTTAGAAGGATGCTCCTCATTCGGGCATTCGTGTTACGGAGGACATGGCAAAAGATCTGATCCAGATACAAGGGACACGCCAAATCAATTTCTGTCAGACTACGAATCGTCACGATTTGCAGAAACAGACGGTCTTGAACAAGTTTTTCCAGAAAATTATTCAAATCGTCAGGAACGACAATTGATCGATTCCGCAAGGGATCATCAGGATCCCTTATCTTTGCTCGTTAGAAAATGGGTAAATTTTTAAATATATTTAATTATATGGCTATATCGTTATTTGATTCGCAGGAATGATTGTATATTTTGAAACATTGATCATCATCTTTTGTAATTGTTGTCTGCAAAATTAAATAAAAGTAATCAACTTTTTTATTTCTTGTTTACGAAAATGACATTACCGATCGATCCCAACCGATTCCGTCGGTAAGTTTTAAGATGGGAAATTATGTTATCGACAAAGCGGTCTAAAATGTCCAAATGTACTTAAAAAAAAAAAACGGTTTTATAAATTAAAATACGTATATAAAAATCTAAATGCTTTGGAAAGGTTTTCTTCCTGAAAAATATTCATTACCTTTTGCCATATTTCATATTATTTATCAGATTTCTACTTAAAATTAATTCTTTTTTATTGATTTACAGTTAACCACGCATCGTTTGAATCCTGTTTATTCGGAGAACGAGTAACATTCTTGGCGGTCAGCTCACACGAAGAAAGAATTCAATAAATTACAAATACACTATAAACACAATGCACTATGCTTTCTGCAACAATATATTTCAAATAATTATGTATTCTTTTAATGCGTCGACTCGTAAAAATCACGTTTGGAAATAATTTTTGGTGTACATACCAGGAACAAATATATAATTCAGTGGTGCACGGGTCTACGAAGAATTGAAGATGCCAACCGATGCCAATTGCCAACTATAGTCTCTATGATAAGAAGGGAAGTCTAATGTTTGTAAATTTTCATTATATGTATAAACAAATATCGTACTGCATGTACCATTCAAAATGATATTTAAAAAATACAGCAAAATATTTTCTTCCCTTTGTTTTGTAAAGTTGGGATGGTCCAATAAAATTTATTATTGATAAAAAGAGTAGTAATTAAAATATATAATTTTTATTGCATATTTCACTATATATTATTCCATTCTAACCGACAAAACAAAAACCATATTTATTACCATATTTCCAACTTCACAAATGATTAGACCGATGTCGAAGAATAGATCGTATAAATTTAAATTATTAATATATAAACTTATTGCATAATCTAAATACATAATTTACGCAACCAAGAACTTTATAACATTAGCGCTCTTTCATTTCTTCTATAAATGTTGAGACTTATATAAGTCTTAATTATAATGTTGTTTGATACAAATCAAGGAACATCAGCGCGATCCCTTACTATTTTTGATTGAAATTGTTTTATTATTTCAATATATAAGAAGAATATAGAAGTTGAGGCAAACTCAAACAATTGAATCTCACAGGTCCACACAGGTTTAAGAATACTTTTATAAAGGAGCATTTTATTTTCAAGCGTTAGCTGTGATTTGTATTCTACTAATAATTATAGTGCATATGCATAACGAGATACATATATATATATAATAAATCATGTGGGTGGGTTATCTGTTCATAAATATTTTAATGACAAGTTACGTTTTTAAATTTGTATAATTGGAATAATGGATAACAAATACCATTACGAATTGAATAACTTATATTATATTCATTTATTTTAATTCAGGTTGTAACAAAAGATACAATAAAAAAGTACCATCTTAATCGCTAAAAATTCATTTTTTCGTACATTTAAATATTCTTCTATATATAATAACATAATATATATAATTACAATGATGGCAAAACAATTGATTTCACTTACGTTTATGTCATAAATTTATAACGATTCTCATTTTAAAGGCCTACACATTTTTTAATCTATTGTTTTTTAGAAAAGTAAATAATCACGGAGCAGGTGTGAAGTTAGACTTAAGTATCATAGTTATCTTAGCTACAAGTAAAAACTTACAATTCACAGTTCTTCATTCTTCGCGAATGCCATAAATTTTTCACTTTCATTTTTATTAATTAAATGAAACCTGCTGGGTATTCTCCACTGCAGTATAATTATTCCTGTATACCAAATATTGCTTTTTTTATTTACAATGTATTTACACCTCCAGTTAATCGAACAATCCGATTGTTATATTTTGCAGAAATATCCCGTTCAATCTGCAATATTAGAAAACACGTATTTAATTATCATTACGAACACATACATAACGTACAGTGATACACGTATATTACTAAATATTTTTTGAGCAGAGATTTCAAGAAATTTTATTTTAATTGCTCAAAAGTGTAATAAATTTATAACTTAGTAATGAATTCGAAAGTTTGTTATATACACATTAATCTTTTGAATAATACAAATTTCGAATAGATTTTTGAAAAAATATGACAAAAAACAAACAATTAAGAAGAAATATCAATCTTGAAAAATATAATAAAATGAAAATATAATTAAATGAGATATAATTCACCTCGGCTTGTAATTCTTTAGTTTTTTTAATTATAACTTTCAATAGAGGTTCGAGAGATGCTGATTCTTCTCTCGTTTTTTCTTGTTTCTCTTGTACAAGTTTCTGTGCGATTTCCATTCGCTCAATAAGTGATTGCTTTTGTTTCAAAGATGATGCCAACACATCCACAAATCTGTAACATATATATATGGTTTTAATATGAATTAAAAAACACCAATATTAATTTAACAATGTATTTTCTACTACCTAGATGAATGTTTAATGTTATGTAAATTCTGGACTCTGCTATCTAAAATTTCTGATAAAACTACTTGGACATTATCCAACATGGCCTGTACGCTGTCCACTGTTGCAAGTTGAAGTATCGGTGCCGTTTCCTGCATTTGGCTCATACTCAAAAGATTTTTGCTATTATCACTTTTAAATTCGTAAAGTCGCAACTTCAAAAACGCCTCGAGCTGTAAAATACGATTGTTAGAACTTTATTTAAAATATTGTCCGCAAAGCAAAGTAACTCTTTGTAGATCAAAAGCATAATATTCAAATTTAATAATTCAAAACAAGTACGATTTAATCTGAATGAAATATAGTAATAATTTTTTAGATTATAAATTGAGTAGACTTTATAAGCAAAATAAATATAATATGATTCTACCTCAAATAGGTTATTAATAAAATCATTCCTCGTCATAGGATTATCCAGAATGGTCAGGGCTTCATTTCCTGTTGCTGCCCCTCCATCATTTCCTGCATCTTCAACAACGATACCTGATTCTTCAAGAGAAATATTGAAATCAATCGCTTGATCCCCTAAACCTGCATCTGCGGCATCAATTTCTCCCCAGTCAATGTCCACACCTTGATTAACTCCATCACCGTCGTTGCCAAAATTTATTTGGTCGTTTATATTAAAGTCAATTTGATTTGGGATATCACCAAAATCTATCTAAATAATCAACAACAGTTAAATATTACATCGAATTATTAATAAATTAAACTTTTCTAATTGGTACATACCCCTCCATCAATTGTCTTATTCGGATCTTCGTCTTCTTCAACATTAAAGTTTAAAGGTGGTTCAGTAATTGATAGCGGTGGTTCTCCGTAAGTCCATTCATATGTTGTTGTATTTCCTCTATCTAAAAGTCAAATAAAAAAATGATGGAGTGGAAAATGTAAGAATACTTGTGATCAAATTTTATGAAAGGACAAAGATTCAAATTTAAAAATGCAACATTTACCAATTAAGTATTTTAGCAGTGGAACACAACCTCCACTGAAGGGTTGTCCAAGAGTAAACTCTACAAAAGCAGTATAAAATTCAATAGTACTCGATAATGGTTTAAGGTTTTTAGTTATGTTTTCATAAATTGTAGGCAATTCTTGGATTCTTCCAGCTAATTCTTTTTTAATATTTTCTCCCGATATTCCTAATTGTTTGCAAAGATTTTGGAACTCGCTACGTGCTGAATTTTCAGACTTTTTATAATCGAATTTCTTCTTCTCTAATTCCTATAAAAAAAGCCGTTGTTATATAAATTCTGAATGCAAAGAAGTATTGATAGAATTATAAATAAAGCATTACATTTTGCATCTGCTCCATTTTCTGGATTTGCTTCTTTAGACTTGGAACTTCATATGTAACATTTCGCATCAACATCTGTGCGGCCTCAGCGAGGTAAATATTATCTTTTTCGTATAATCGAACAATTTCCTGCCAATCCTTCATTCTCTGTGATCCATAACGACCGAACAAATTTTTTGTATCAGCCTCAGTTTCCTTTAGTATTTCAAGAATTTTCTTGCAATGAAAATAATTGATATCTATAAAAAAAATGTAATAATTAAATACATGTAAGTGTAAAATTATAATAAAATATTATTTGGCTTACGTACGAGTTCCAGACAGAAGTTTAGCTATCTCTTCATGTACAGGCATATCTTGAATAGCATTATTAATTTTTTCTCTAATAGAAAGAACTTGCCAATCTCGTGGGCAATGCCGTCTGTTAATTATCCAATCCAATAATTTTCCAGAGTTAATGTCAATAGGAATATTCTGGGTCTAAAATTAGAAATAATGTCTTTAATGAATGAAAGAGATCATTTTATAAATAAGTTACAATCCATTTAAAATGGCATAGTAAAAGTTATGTTTAAGAGAAGCTGCTGCATTCTACAAATTTTCTGTACTATAAAATAAAAATATTGAAAATACACAGCAAATAAAAATATTGTACAGACTATTATTGATAAAAAATCATATGGCATCAATGTTTAAGTACTTTGGGGAAAAATACTAAAAAAAGCTTTATGACAGTGTAACTTGATTCTTAAGTTGAACTCAAAAAAACACAAAACCTTATTGAAAGCAACGATTAAGAACTTTCCAAAGCACGTAATTAAATCCACATGTAAAAACATTGAAATTAAATTGGCAGTGTAAGATAGACAAGACTTTTTAGGAAAACTTTTCAGTTTAAAGATTAGCATCTAAGGGTTCATTTTTAAATCGCTGTCGACAAATGTCTCTGACACATTCATGCAATCTGTTTTTAGTTAAGACTAGATGGTTTATGGGATTGCGAAGTAGAAAGCTTCTACAATGGTATACATGCAAGTCTTGTAAATAGAATTTAAAAATGAAAAATCAATCACTCACCTCCATTTTTGCGAGATTGATATTAATTGTAGAAAATTTAATTCGCACGGATTCTAAATTGTGAACAAATTATTATAGTTGTTATTATTGTCGTTTCAAATATACAATGTACACGTGGTAGATTTAGAATTATAACCTGTCCATATGTTTTATACACTTATAGCTGCATATTTACACTTTTTGTGACAGGTTGGATCCCGTATATGAACTCTATTGCATGGACCTGCAAATCAGCTGTTGAGCCGAAACTCTAATCCAGGTTTTTAAGAAGTAAATGTTTATGTACGTATATGATTATTCTTATTAATTATCTTTCATACTTTGTGGTTACTTTATTAAACCTTACGAAAAACGTTGTTTGTAAAACTTTAAAAAAATAATTAATCAAGTTTCAAAACAAGATCTGTGAGAGGCAGAGCCAACTCATCTCTGTTCGATCTGGTAATATTCTCTGGTGGTGTGTCGACCAATAGGACCATTTTGGTTGCGTTCTCATTTCGTCGATTCGGTAGCTTAAAATTCCCCAGTCTCTAGTTAGTTCGTCGTATAACACTATATATATGCATAAACAGCATTTTACGGCTATTATATATGGATTATATATACGGATATTAGATATTAAAGATATTAATATATTGTATTATGTATGTACATATGATAATGTTGAGATTATATATACGCAAAATTCAAGCGATTCATGTAATTATTCACATATATAGTCGGAAGTGTATATACATTCGCCAATTTCATACCTGGCGTTTCATATTTTTTTTACAATAAAAACGCCATTTTTTATAATAATTTCATGAATTCACTTAATCATATCAGGGGTACAAGGTTTACTATTTCGGCTATTTTTAAATAATTTCATTATAGCCTCTTTTTGAGTTCAGTAAAAAATGAGCTTTGATCGGAGCATTCAAATGTTTTTGTAGTGCTTTGAGTACTTTTGTGTAGTACTTTTGTACACTACATTCTTTATAAAACATTTCGTCTCTGCTGATTGCTGGTACTATCTGACACGCCACATTTTTTAAATTTGACGCAACGTACAGAGATCTTTTTTTGCGATTGGTCTCATTAAAAAACTCAAGATGATGGCACCAAATATCGCACTTGAAAATAATAAACTTTCGTGAACGTGCATAAAACATTTTTAGAATTGTCTGTAACTGCGAAGTATTCAAATTTTTGTACTCGATTCTTTGTTCTTGGATGAGCTGATCACGCTTAATAAATCTGAAGTCAAAATTTAAAAATTCAAAATGGCGGATACAACATGGCGGACGAATTTTTGAAAAGTGAATGGATTTTATTGTTGATAAATCGTTACTCGGGTCATAATTCCCGAGGATTCTGGTGTGGGTCGGATCGCTGTGGATTCTGGAATCCAAGTCGGAATCCCGGTTCTGTCTAAAAAAAAATTAATGAACAGACGTTTTATCAAAATGTGCTTTTCTTACACAAATTAAGTATAAATTGAATAAAACTTTTCAAAAAGGGTAGCCAAGTTTTTGACAAGCCAGGTGAGAAATGACCGCATAAGGATTCGAATATAAAGACCTATATACAAGGTGATGTAGTAGACTGGATGAAAGACATATAGGGAACACATGTTAATTCTACGAAGATCGTGATTGGCGGCTGAAACCGCCTCACCGTGCAAGTCATAATTTGGCTATCACGTAGAGTTGATGAGAAATACCAGAAAAAAATTATTCATTAAATTAACGAAAAAATAATAATAAATAATGAATAATAAGTAATTATTGTTAAAAAGATTTCATGTTTTATATATAGTATAAGATATGAGTATATTATACATATACAATGTACGTTTCAATTATTATATGCATTACTATAAAGTTTGTGTTTTCTTTCATGAGAAAGAACTTGGCCTTATTGTACGATTTGATGATCACGTTAAAAAGGCGAGCTCAGAAATCGATGCATAGGAGGTCTTAAAGAGTACTTTTTGTACTCTTTATGAATAACTTTTCATTTCCGCCGATTGGGACTCGATTAAAATAGACATAATTCGTTATACTGATCGATAATTTTCAGTCGTGAAATTCTATTTTTGCATTACGTCCGAAATGTAATTTCCGTTAAAAATTACGTCTGTATATGATGGTCCCGATGACGACATCATTAATTATCGGCGATCGTTACAACATAGCCTTGACTTGTTCTGATATCGAATCTGCATTGAATATAATACTGAATTTCTATACACGCAGGAAGGAATGATTAAATCCTTCAATCCTTTTTCCTTTACCGGGCTGGTAAAAAATTCCAGTAAATATAATCAATGACACTCGAAAGTTCAAACAAGAATAATAACAATTACCTATTTAGATTTAATGGTATGATAAAATATACAAATAAAATTACGTGATTGAATTGTATTAAAATAATAATTTTCTTTTTTCATGAACCGTTATATAAATAAATAAATAAATAATAATAAATAAAGGTTCAAAATAAATTGAATTATATTAGCCAATCAAAACGTTGCTCAAACGGTTTGAATTCTATATTTAATTTTAGTGTTCGAACTTTAAATCCTTTTTGTTTATTGGGTGGATTTTGAACGCTTGGTCAATCAACTGTTAAGACGCCTTTTTTAAATCAAGCAAGATATAAGATTTCGTCAATTTTTCAAAGTATTGATTTTGAAAACCACTTCTAATTCGTCAATTTTATAAAACCGATGGCTGTTTGATTCGATATACAATTTTGAGTGACTTCTGTTAATTTCTTTTTTTAATTTAGCAATTCATTAAGTCGAAAATCTGGAGTAGTTCGATTTCTATTTGGTGAATTTTAAAAAACCGATAACTGCCAGACTCGATATTCGTTTCATCAAATTTTAAGCCATTGTTCAATTTTTTTTATTACTTCGCGTGTTTAAAGTTATTGTTTGCGTTTATTGATTGGAATTATTTTTGTTCATTTTGTTTTTGAAAAAAAAAAAAAAAAATAAATAAAAACAAATATAAACCATGATTAGGTACCAGCAATGCAACAATCCAGCAAAAGGACGCGTATGCAACGTTCGTGATTAACGATCGTGCCGGTATTGAATCCGTCTGCCGTATCGAAAAGAAACTAATCTCCTAAATGCTCTGGTCGGAAGCTCGCGAATGTTGCGTCCGTGTGTATGAAACAAAATATCGGCAAAAAGGTGAAAAACATCACGTTTTTCCTGGGGTTTTTCAAGATAGCGGCTAAAATATGGCCGACCGCCAATTTCTATTATCATATTCGTAAACAGCGACCCAAAATACGTAAGATACCATATATAATTTTTTTTCCAGGTGTCGTAGTTTTCCGAAGGTAATTAAATCGCAAAAAGCAGTTTCCCCACCCTACCACTCGATGGATAAATTTCAAAATCTAATCAGTTCTAAGTTAGGTCAGGGCATGTCCAAAAACAATTTGTGGAAGAATTTCTGTTGATTCGTTCGTGCGCAACAATTTTTTAAAAATCAATAGCAATTTTTCTGTTTTTGGACCGTCCCCCCA
>JAPYZR010004500.1:0-12202 GCA_030522945.1 Trichopria nigra | reverse complement strand
AAAATTTTACCAAACTGGAACGTACATTTAAGAAACTGTAACTGCGTAAAACTTCCGTCGCATGTTGCTGAAGTTTTAGCCAGAAATTTCTAACAGTGTTCGTCATCGTTTTTATTAAGGAAATTGGCAAGTAAATTCACTTCAGAATTTTCAGAAAGAATTAGATACCGTTGGCGCGTGGTGAAATCGGAATAGATTAAACTTCAATATCATGAAATGTAAAGTAATGTCATTTTCTCGTAGCCCATACTGCGCAATACGTAAACCAACTATTTGACAAACCAATTTCTCGGGTCAACCAGCAGGCAGAACCTGGCGTTAAATAATGCACGATGAACTTACTTTTCAAGATAATTTAATTAATGTCAAAATACTAGGTTTTATCACGCGAAAAACCAAAGACTTCAAGAATCCATTAACATATTAGCGTATCTTATTCCAACATTAGTTCCACTTCATTATATGCTTCGTCTATCTGGTCTCTTTATAAGTATTCTGAATTTGAATCGTTGGAAGGAGTGCAGATGAGAGCTCTAAGGTACCTCTTGTTTAAAACTGATCATCCCATATCGCGTTTCGAAGACAGCTTTCATAATATATCTATATCTATTTTAATGTCCCCACTATTAAGTCACTTCATATATACCATGACTTACTGTTTTCCGGATTTTAAAAATTTCTTCTGGCTATCATTTTATTCTGATAACTATCATCATTATTTCCATCCAGAAATACACCATATCTTATACATACATATTATATAATATAAGAAATATATATGAATCAATTGCAAGAAACAACTATTCAGTTTATATTGTACGATCCCACATCTCAAACGGGCATGGAATGATCTGGATGCTCAAATTCGTTTACTAAATACATTTACGACCTTTTAACCGGTTATATATATATATATATATATATATATATACGGCGTCATTTTAAAGCAAGGTGAGATTTATCTTTTATAGATAATGCAGCATCGCGGCGTAATGTATTTTTAATGTATAATTATACTGTAAACTATAGTGCTTTTATTGTATGTTTTAAAGACCAATAGGTCCTGTTTGTTTGTCAGAACTCCTGAGCGGGTTCTTCGGATGCGGAACAGGTTATCAAAAAAAAATACACAGCTTTATGTAACGACGTCCATGAGCAAATTGTTATATTAGATCATTTGATCCTTCAAATAATAAATGATAATGTATATGCATGACAATGAAAATGTAACTATTTAATGAAATCTTGCAATTAAAACCTAATTTTACAAAAAAAATCTCTAATAATCTAAATACAACAAAGATAACTGAATATTATGCATAGTAAATATAAGTTTTTAACAATGAAGATATCGAAATTTTACAAATGTGAAAACCATTATTCTAAATATTGATCACGATAAAATAGTTATTTATACTATAGAATATTTTCATAGAATACATTGCTATTCTACGCGAGTGACCTGCATTCATAGGGTTGATGGCACGAATCAATCGTTAATATGCCTTTTTTACTTATTTTATCATATACTTCTGACTATTTGTGATATACCACAATGTCAGGAATATACTTATTATAAAATAAGCGCCTGAAATCCTACCAATCATCTACCTTCTTTTTTCAAAGCACATATAGTTATTTCTATAAGTAAAAGAAATTATAAAACATTAGAAAATACTTTAATCATTTGCCGTTTATCAGCGTCCGTAATACCCTGCTAGCACTTGGAGATACACAATTACAAACAACAAAATGAATGTAAGGACCACTAAAATTGATGATAAATAAACGTAGAAACGGGCATTGCCAGGTGGTATCTTTTTTGGCGGCCCTCGAGCAGCCGGTGATAGTAAATGATATTGGTTGGATAATCCTGAGGATGTTGCGACGTAACCTGAAACTATAGAAGAAAATATATTCATATTCGACTCTTTAATAAATATAAAATAAATATATATGCTTGCGGAAGATGCATGTCCATTGTAAAAAAAAATCCAAGCTGATTACATCCGAAATACAACCTTACATCAATAAATCTAAATATTGAATGAAATTAAGATTCTTCAGTTAGTTTTGCAAAGTGTTACGCTATTATCATGAGTAAGCCTCGATTTGCAATATATACATGCAATGGAAATCTCTGCTCTTAATCTGTATTTTCAAATGATTATTTATTATTGTTATACATCGAATTGAACAATAGTATATATTAATACAAAATTAATGATATATTCATAGAATATTAAAAACAAAGGAAGGCTTATGCTTTACCCTTACTCGAATTTGTTCACTTATAAAATAAATTCTACTATGATTATAGTATATTTTGTCATTTTTCATTCTTGAATATATATACGCGCTGCATTGTACAATGGCAATGTTAATAATTTTAATTTCTCTGCTATAATAAATCATGCCTATATATAAGAACGAATAATAGCCAATACTATTATCATATTATGTACTCACCATAGTGTTGCGATGGGTTACTATTTAATATTTGGCTAACAGGATGACTATTAGTCATAATTATCGCTGAAGGCGGGATCGTATCTTGTGCTGTCGGAGGATACGCTCGTTCATATCCTAAGAAGTAAATAAATTTGCAATTTAAGTGATCACTTTATGGCTACTGACACACACTAACGAGTGGAATCTGACTCTTATCGAGTGAATTTTCATTCTCATTCGAGTGAAAATTCATTTCAATCAGAATGTGAACACATACTCGACTTTGTAATACATCTCAAGTAATCAGGAGTACAGTATAATAAGTAAAGAAATACATTAGCGATTCTACTAATTAACCAATTTTTACTGAATTTTCATTCGAAATAAATAAGCACGCAATTTAAGGAGGGGAGACCCCTGAAACATGACAACCCGAGCGCGAGTATATTTTCGCTTTTATAATAAATTGTCTAGATCAAAAACTATTTGCAATTAAAATAATATATACTTATGAAGTTCATTACAATAAATCAATAAATTGACTATTGATTTCATTTCATTTCTGAATTTTATTTATTTATCACGAGACCTCCTGAATTTCATCAATAATAATTAAAAGAAAAAAAATACTCCTTTATAAATTGAGTAACATTTGTTGTAGTTGCATAATAAATACATAATAAATGCAACACTGTAATAATAATAAGTACAATATTGTATAAATATTTCAGTTTACTTTCAGAATGATGCTAAATTCTATTATGGCATATTATACAAAATGTATATGATACAAAAAGTCTATGTATTATAAATCGGAATTTTGTTCCAGTTAACTATACTTTCGAAAAGTTATATATACTATATATGTATACAACTATCTACACGCTATAAAACAATGCAAAAACATCTATCTTATCAATCTATGATTCATGTAATGAAAATACCAGTTCCGCAATTGTAATTTTGTAAAGTGGATTCTACGAAAAGTTATACAGGGTGTCCCACGATTGACGGAATTTTTCATCAAATAAATTGAGAATTTTACGTTATTAGAATAGGAAAACTTACCAGGCCCAGGAATATTGGTACTCTGAAAGTTCGACATGGTCACTAATTTCTCAAGTATGCAAAATTCTGCGAACATATAAAACATAATTCGTGTTTAATTACCAATATTATATAAAACTAAGATATCTTTATAACTATATCAATGTGAATGTTTAACAAATAAGCAGGGAGGTCATTATTATATTATATTAGCCCTCTTGGCAATTGGTACGACTATTACATAGATTTTCTCTAGTTTCGGTCATTAATTAAATTTCTCACGCATAAGGATTCAAGTCGATGAAGTAAGCCTATAAGGTTTGAAAATTGCTTCAGAACAATCAAAATTGCAGGTAATGTCTTTTATTAATCACGAACAAAACCCTTCTTATATTATAGGTTCTTACAATTTGTCAATATAAATTAAGATGCTGGAACATAATCAGGAATTGTTATTGGATTTTAAGTGTTTACATGTTTTAGTGTAATGTGATGTGGTAAACATCAACTATTTGTCATCAATATAGTAACATGTTAGTTATTAAAGTATATCGTGAATTTTGATTATCACGTAATAAATTACATGTTATTAACGGTGTTTCGTCAGAGCACTTTTGTACATATTTTATACGAACTATACAGATCCCTTGTTGAAGAGATGAATCATGTAAAGTATTTTACTCTGCATAATCTGTATAGTTTTTAATGTAACTTGAATTTATATTGTACTGAGAGGAATATACATTCCAGTGATTTCCCAGCAAACAATCACAGAAGTTATGTCACAGTTATGTAATAGTTACATTAAAATGTCGCCTCAAAATTGTCACTGTTATATAACTGTGACAATTTTGAGGCAACATTTTAATGTAACTATTACATAACTGTGACATATAACTTCTATGATTGTTTGCTGGGTTTAAGTATGAAAAAAAAAGTATCAGAATCAAGAAAAGAGTATACGATACATTGAAAATGATTCATCAAAGGATCCATGAAAATGATGTATTTATAGATTAACTCGGAAACATTATACAGGAAAATGAATACGCATTATCTCACATGAAGAAAAAACAAATATCAGAGCACTTAATATATAAACTGTTGATAGCATTATGCGTTTTGCATCATATTTGCGCGACAAGTTTATTTATTCTAATTTCAATGAAAGCTATTGTAAATTCAATTACATTATTTAACAAATTATCGAAGTAATTTAAATGTTTGAAAATGTTAAAATAAAGTCATATCCGAATTTTTATTCTTTAGCTTCAACGTATTTCAATTCAGTATTACATCGATAAAAGCACGTTATTTAATAATGTGTGAAGTTCTTATATGACGTGATTATAACGCATCAGTTGATGTCATAATTTTAAATAGAAAAATCACTGTGTTTCAAAGACATCCTAATGTGATGAAAAGAACTATTGGAAGGCGTTGAAAATGCATCATTAAAGAAAAATATTAATGGTTTTAAATCAGTAAACGCACTTTCTTCTTTAACAAAAACGACTCACTATTGCAAACACAAAACCACAGCCATATGTAAACCTCCCCCCCCCCTATTGCTGCTACCGCATGTTTAATGAATTGTATGATGTGCTTTAGTTTACAGAAATTTGAATTTTTATTAAGTCGTAAATAGTGCCAGAAAAACATTGATTCAGTAATGATTATATTATTATTTATTCTATACTTTGTACATTCCTGTTTAGTCTTCGAAGTTATCAGCCAATTTATAACATTGGCAAAAAAAGAATACTTATTAAAAAATTAGGTAAATGAACATTTTTCCAGGATTATAAATTGAAAAGTCAACTTTTAAGCTTCCCTCTAAACTCCGAACAGTAATGATTCATTAATTAACACGTGGAGGTAAATAAGTTCACAAAATTATTTATTATAGTTATATTAGCGTTTACTTTTTCTTTTACATATATATATATGTGACCATATATTTATTTTGTAATTATATCTATATGTTCGAACCTATATACTATAAGAGCCTCTTTCAAATAATCCGTTTTCTTATTACTTGTAAGATTACTCGCTGGAAGCGTTGTGAGAATATCTCAAAATAGACTTTACCAATCGAAAACACCATTTTTCTTTTCAAGAAGAAGTTAAATTAAGTATGAACTATGTATTATTGAAAATCCTTTTTGACCATTTGTTATTTTATGACTTACCTACTGAATTTATCGTTTTGTTTATTAATTAAACGTAGTGAAAAAAATCTTGTAACACTTTCACTTGATACACCCAAAATGTCATCCACGAAACAATATGTAATCCAAGCGAATTGTAATGATTATCAAATCATTACGGACACCTCATTATCTCAAAACAATTAATAAGCATTGATGCGTGACGAGATAAATTGCATATTCAACAACGAAAAAAATTATCTATACTAACAAAGAAACGTTAAAGGCACAATGCGGTATATGAACTATACACTGATCAACTGCACATCTATGCGTGTAGGCCGGTTCAAATGGACTGACTTGAACGTTGGAATTCCCAGAAATTGTAACTGATAGCTTGGAATGCTAAACAGAGTCTGCTTTACAGCGTTTTACTGAGAGAAGACGTCCATTAAAATACGTCATCGACGCATACGCACGTGCCATAATAAACTATATTGTTTTTTTTTATATATTTTTTTTTTTTTTTTTTTTTTGATAAGGAACACGTTTAATATATATGCAAAATAATACGTATAACACAAATAAACCATAAGGAGTCGATAAAAGTGTATAATTTAACAAAGTTACGACTGCATATCAAATTATATTTATAATTACTTATAGCCAGATTGACTTTATTGTAATGTTTGAGAAAATAGAGATAAGTTCTGTTATAAACCATAACCTAGAAGTTTTGATAATCACGTCCGTAATATCAGCGAATGTAGACGAACGTAGAACTCCTGAGGTATAGGGAAGATGGGACTGGGGAACGGAAGGACAACAAGGATAATATATTTTGATATCGAGGTTCAGATTTAAAATAACATGGTACGTATATAATAATATATTATACAGTTAATTAGATTACACAAAATAAATGTGAGTAATATTCGTACCTATTATTGTATAAAATATATATTGGATACTAGGTTACTGTATACTACGCGGTTGCAGCAGCGAAATCCGCGAAAAGTACACGCGTAAAGAAGGCTAGAATTATGAGCACGGACATTGTTATCGCAGTTCGAGTAATCTTCAAAAGTATTTCATGCAAGTCGACTTTCGTTCCACATTTTATTGTATTTTTACCCGATATGTCTTCTGTATGTGTGTGTACGTGTATTCATCAACATTATTTGTGTTTTTTTTTTAATTAACATCGTCGTGCCAACAAGAGATAATAATTCGAATTCTTATTTTTTAGCAAAATTTGATATAATTTGCCAATTAAATTGTTTTCCTCCGAAAAAAAATGTTTTCAGTTGATTTTTAATATATTTATTTTAGAACGATATCCAAAAAAGATCAGATATCTTTACTGTATAGTAGTTATGATAATCTTTTAGCAACGAATTATCTATTTGTGGTTTCAAATGAGAATTGATGCATTTGAATGAGAATTGATCCACAATTGAACAGTTTATGGGCATTTTTTCTGGGCTCCATTACTTTTAACATAGAGGCTAGACAAATTGGGCAGAAACTGGTATCATTTTCTACTGGGGGTAAAATGTCTATTATCACTTCGACCCGCATCGTAGGTCGGAAGAAGTATTGAATTTGGTCATGCTGGCAAAAAAAATACCCCCTATTTTTTCATCAAATGTTCACGTTTCGGACCACAAGGAACCCAAAAATGCAATAAAAAAATTTTTGTCCGTTAGTCTGTATACGTACGTACAATACACGCTAAATTCGTACGCGCTGTGTAACTCACGAACAAATCAACAGAAATGCTTTCATAAATTGTTTCTGGATATGCCCTAACTTAGAACTGATTAGTTGTTGGAATCTATCCACCAGGTGGTCAAGTAGGGGAACTCGAATAACCGTTTTTTTTTTGCGATGTAATTTTGACGAGCTCTAGCTCACGAACAAATTGACAGAAAAGCTTTCGTTACCTCTTTTTGGATATGTCTTAGCCCAACTTAGATCAGATGAAAAGCTGAAATATATCCATCAAGTAATAGAGGAGGGGGAATGAAGAAACCATCTACATTTTTTATAGGAAAATATACTTGTAAGATCTGATTAGATTTTAGGATATATAAATACAAAAAACATTTTCTTGATAAACTTTCCGAATTTAGTGACAAAACTGGCGAGCGAAGCGCGCCGAGGGTCCAAGGGACGGAGCCTCGGTGGGGTTGGCGGCCCAAGGCCGGAGGGGCAAAGCCCCTAATTTTTGTTTTCAAATGTGTGCTTTGACTGATCTTAGATCTGATTAAATTTTTGGGATATATCCTTACTAAAATAGAGGGGGGATGATCAAAAAACATTTTCGCAAGTTTTTGGGATGTTATTTTGATATGTTCAATTCCTCGTTATATATCTTAAGGCAATATATCGTCCAACCTACGGTGGAGGGGAGAAGTTTTGAAAATGTTCATTTTCAATTTTATAACACCAAACATATAAAAGGAAGCGCATTAATCTATATGGAAATAGAAATAGAAATCATTAATACATTTCATCCTCATATACTATCAATGGAATTGTGTGGATGTGTGTGGAGCAAATGCGAATTGGTATAACAATAAATGTATAAACTTATGGCACTCTGCGTGGGTGCGGCCGAAGGCCTCAGTCGCTAAGTGTGTACTACAGTCAGTAAGTAAGCACAATCTTGCGAGCGAAGCGAGCTACGCGTGAAGCGCGCCATCAGGGGCTCGGGGGGCGCAGCCCGAGGTGGGGTTAGCGGCGGAAGGTCGCAGGGGCGAAGCCCCTATTTTGTTATCACTATTATCCTTCATTAATAATAATAAATTAAATCGAATTGTTAAGATTATTTATAAATAAATGTTTACAAAAAAAAGTATTAGACATAACAATCTAGAAGGGTCTTCTATATACGTGTGCTTTTCACTTTTATCACGCGTTGCGGCAATAGTTTAATGTAGAGGTCGCTGATGTATGCCTTTTTTCGCGCAAATTACAGAACGGGAGGACGTACATATATATATATTTTGCTTCTACATATATTTCTTATAGGTTTAATAGCTGAAGTTTTATTACAATAAAAGTGACCGATATCTGATGGACAGATTTTCAGTGGTTGTAGATGTAATGTAGCCTCATTTAGATAATTAATTTTTTGTATTATTGATCGGACGAGTTTAATATAGTCGGGAACCTGTGAAAGTTTACTTTATTTAGAATTATAGAGGAAGAATGGCAAGGTGATGAAAATTTTGGATTGAAAGTGCAAACCTGAAAAATGCCACCTACATATTGTGGCGACTCGCGAGGGCAATTTAAGGAAGGTAGGATTGCATGATCCGAGAAAAATTACGTACCTGTCGGTCCATCAAGATAAGACACGAACTTGCGTCACGCGAGACTACGTTTCGCCCTCGGCGTTAAAGCTAAAGGCCGTTTGTACGCTTAACGTAAATAGGTATAAGAATAAAGCTTTTGCGGCAGGAGTCACCGGATTGCAGTGACGTCGACGTTATAAAGGACTCCTTGCAAGTCGTGATAAGAGTGACGTCTTGGATGGTCTGCGAGGTCAAGGCAATCGTTTCAACTTCTTGTCGCCATTTTTCGCACTTCTATCGATCGTTATATATTTTAAAGTATTCATTTAAGTATTTTCAATTGAATTAGTAGTAATTAAATACCGATTAAAGTATATTTATTGTTAAAAATAAAAATTAAGCATTCAATTGCTTATTTCTCACTTTAACAGGCGTATCGATAATTATATTATTAATTAAATAATTAATGTGGTTCTAATAAGTCTCACCAGATTGCCGGCGCATCAGCGTGGACGTCCGTCTATCGCTATAGAGTTTACGTTAGAGTTTCTAACATTTATTGTTTCAAATAAGTGCCATAACGAAGAAATTCACATTTTATCTCAAATTTAATCATTACTTGTTTTAAAGAATGACCTTCCTCATAAAATGAAAATGGATTGGTCATTCAACATTTTTAACCTTTTTAAGTTTTTTATTGTATATAAAACTTAATACATATTTTGAGATGTTCTATCTAAACGAAGAAAAGTACAAAATTAAACATATCTGCCTCAAAATTGGCTTCAGTATGTAATCGCGTATTTTACTACCTTATCGACCTTGACTCTTAAACTGAATTAGAGAAAATCCGGCTACTAATAAATAGTTGAAAAGTACTCATGTAAATAGTTAAATAGTATTATTCTTGCTACGCTCTGGGGACAATTACTCATGTGCCAAACCCTCTACTTGGTGCACTTGTATATAGTAATGTACTATTTTGTGTTTTTCGAAGTTGCTGTTTCACTCGTATGTTTCACTGTAGGTCTTCGTGGGTGGAGAGATCACAAAATAAAAATTCAAATATAGTGAACTTGTGTATATCACTAATAAAGTCGTTAAAAGTGTTTACTGATTATGATTAGTATGTATATCAACCATTTAACTAAGTCATTAGTAAAATCAAAAATATATTACTATTACTTTAGTAAAATGTTGAACTACTAATCGAAAACGTTAAAATTCTACTAAATTGATTGGCACATTTTGATAAAGACCGACAATGACAAAAGTAATAATGATTTTATAGGCTTTTTAGTCGTTGGTTACGGATCTCAGATTTTCAAAATCCAAGATGGCGAGTCTAATAATGCGGATTAATATAAGTACCAAAAAGTATGTTTCATTCAAGTTGTTTGCTATACTCTATTGTTATGTTCATAAAAATTAATAGAATTATTAGAAAAATTAAGTTCAATAAAAAATTGGAAAGCACCCATTGGAAAATAGTGACTTGTTGAAAGTACCGATAACCATGCATCTTCAAGAAAAGTATTATATAGTTTGAATTGTTTTATTACACGGCAGTACTCGCAGGGAATCTTTTTGCGTGGATATGTTTTTGAGCGTCTGATTTTTCATTAATTGTCTCCTTTGTGTTAAAGTAGGGGACAATAGGCTACATGCCACTTCTGATGACCAACTGATAAAGTAAACTGACCTGTATATCTTCTTTTCAAGATGACATAGGTCAGATTTCGCACACGCTCTAAGGAAGTGACGTAAATTCATTTCGAATTACGAGGTCTGCGTTGTCTATATTGTGTTAGAAGTTAAATTATCCTTCCGAAAAGGTCAGCCTTTATCAAGAGGAAGATTTATTTCACATGAACTTGAAGTACACTTTGTTCAAATGTATCCGTAAATAGAAATTTGGTTTAATTTTTATTTGTAAAGGCTTCAATCAGATATGCGTCGACAATCAATATTAACAGACTGTTTTTGATAATGATTGAAGAAAATAAGCACCTTAATTTTTTGTGTGTTTAAACGTCAAAAGTAACCTCTGATTTTATAGTGACCAAAATATGTTATGAATCGGTTCAATTTCACAAATTTTCTCATGTCGTATTCTTTATATTAAAAATAGATTATGAACATTTTTTTTAATGAGGCGCGCTGCATAAAAACTACTGAAAAACCGGGTTTGCTTATCTAGAGTTCAATGTATATATAACAATATTATTATATATCAATTTATCAACGCCTAATTATATTTTAATATTACGTAAGACTTTATATAAAATCACTAAATCTGGATGTGACCTTAGTTAGAATCTAACTCGTCGGAAAATGAAAAAAAAATCGATATACATTTACATCTAAATTGAAATCTAATCAAACTCATGTTGAAGTGTATATAAATCTAAAATCCACCGCGGGTGTAATTTCATTCCGGTATACACATACCAAGTAAACGAAAGTATATAGTAAACGAGCCCAGTTTCAATAAAGGAATTAAATGTAATTAAAACAGGTAATAGAGATAGGATTAATATAAGTTAATACAGAGGGACTCTAGTAGTGGGCAAATGCGGTGTCATCTGCGGTGATAAATGGAACTTCAAAAAGTTGATAAATAAATAAGTCAACAAATACACGAAGAAACTGAATAATGAAGTAAAAAAAAAAACTGCAAATAGAAAGAAAACGGGTCTTTGTATTTTTTGCAAAAAAAGTGCAAGATAAGAAAAAACATAACCTTAAATACTTTTGTTTATTTATACACCAAATTTACTCCAAAATACAAAAAGTGAGAAAAGTAATTGTAGACGGACGATTTTCAATACAAGAGTCGAATGAGTGACTTTTAAAATTACAATTAATTACTTTTTCCACTTTTTGCATTTTGGAGTATATAAGCAGTGTTCATTTCCAACAATGTTTCAGTAGCATGGTTATATATATTTTCCTTATCTTGAAGGACTATATAAAATTAGAGCTTTCTTCCATTTGACTCTGTAACGTTTTTACTGTAATAAATATATATTATTTACAATATACATATATATTTTCTACTAGTAATAATATTTTTGGTGACGTGCAAACAGCACAAAATAAAACATATTTAGGTTTGTTTTTCCTTATTTTGCACAACACTATATGTGCTCATTTTATTACTTCGACCCGTAACCAAAGGTTGGGATCGAAGTATTGAATTTGGTCATCCGAAAAAAAAAAATGACACCTACTTTTTTCATGAAATCTCCA
>JAPYZR010004499.1:0-12203 GCA_030522945.1 Trichopria nigra | reverse complement strand
ATCCAGGACAGTCCTGGAAACTGCCAAATGTCCTGGAAACTGCCATTTGCCATGTAAAAATGTCCTGGAACCTGCCAGGAGACAAATTTATACATATATATATATATAACGAAATCCGAAGTGACTCGAATTGATCGTAATAGATCCTAACTAGATCACGTTCGAATTGCATCAGATTCGAATCTAATTTATATTTAATTAATACATAATTAATATATGTTCAACATCTAGCTCATTCACATCTAAAGGCATAAATCCGTCATTCCCATTACTGTCGTCATCGTCAGCTTCGTGCATTATTCCTCCGGTTGGGATAAAACTTGGGTAAAATTGCAAAGTTCAAAAAGTTACAAATAATGAATGATCCGAGATGCTGACGTTATTTCGTTTTCCCTTTATTGGGCTCCATCAATTATTATCATCGACAATATTGTCGCGAAACTTGGGTTATCGTTGATAATCCGTTTCCACATCATCATCATCATCATCTTTCATCGCTGTCGCTTCTATAACTGACCTCCTTTTTGTCATTGTTATTGACATTATTCGTGCCGTCGTAGGTATCGACGATCATCCAAGACGTCGTAATCATATACCGTAGGAAAAATTGAAAAATCATTACATTTTCAATGCTGACCTAGTATATATCATTGTAACAAAACGTTATTCTCACGTGTATACGACGTTCGAGTTAAAATGCGACGTCATGAGCTGCTGCACTATACTGTATTGACGTTCTTGTTTTCAACGTCATTATTCTCGTCATCATTTTACTAATCGATGCTATACGATATAAAAACACGAGCATCTCACGGTGAAAGTAATTCTTACGATTTATTATGAAATATCTGAAAGTATATTCGATAATACTTCACATCTTCTACACATTCTGATCATATATTAGATCAAACATGATCATAGTAGTGAATTTATCTTTTTATATATATATATGCAAACAATTTAAATAATGTCATATGACATCATTAATCAAATGACATCATCGATCAAAACAATTAAATGATAACAGTAGCAATCAAACAATTAGATATATGTATATATCTTGTATTTCATGACTGCTTATTAGAATATTTGATTTCTTCATCTAATAAATTATTGATTGTTATTATCTGTGGACAAAGCTATAGTCCGTTTCAATAATAAATAAAAAAAAAATTGTACTTTTTTACTCTGAATATTAGTCAATCTAAAAAAATATTTGACATCAGATGACGAGAACATCGACAAAATGTCGTCAAATGTCAGTCGACAGAGGACAATTTCGCCATCGTCGGTGTCATTGCCATCAATGTCCACATCGCTGCTTTAGCTTCAATGTTAACATCGACGTCATTATCATCTGAATCATCAATGTTACTTCTCTTACCTTCAACGAATCTAAATTTTAAACAATCATCAACTTCATATTTCTTTACTGTCCTGATATCATCACTTTGGCAATCGTTGATCTCATCATCATCATCATCATTATTATCAACACCGTTGGTATTCATCGTCATCACTATTGTCAACACTTTTGGATCATTTTCAACGATTCTGAACGATATATTCATCATCATCACAATAATAATATTTATTATCACCCTCGTTTCGCACGACGCATTGCCTTTACCTTTGACGTCATCGTCGCCATCATCGTGTCATCTTCATTATTTGTACTATCAACGTATAGGTGTTTTCAAACGTTACAAAAACCTCCATTCTTCATCATCCTAATCATATATCGACTATCCTGATACTTCGAATCACCTTTAACGATTAACAATCATCATCAACATCACATTTGTTATTGTCCTGTTTTCAGATATCATCACTTAGGTAATTGTTGATATTATCGTCATAACTATCATGGACACTTTTGCTGTCATTTTCAACGATACTAAACGATATATTCATCATCATCATCATCATCATCATATTTATTATTATCTGTTGGTGTCGTTAGTATATGTTATCGTTAGGATGTTCTTCAACATCCTAATCTGCCATTGATTACCCTGATTCAATGAGTCATCGCTTTCGTTGGAGTTTACATCATCGCGGCTTTGCGTCATCATCGTCGCTTCTATAATGCGCGTCATCCAATAACCTAACCTAACATAACCTAAACTTGATGGTAAAATGATCAACGCGGATAAAAACATCGTTCATCTTTCTTCGTTCGGTGTCGGCATTCATCCCACAATAAATTCCAAGTATCATCTTTCGAAAAAATAACAAAATAAAAAAAAAATACGAAACACAAATCTGCATCGATCCTCCTCTCGCAAGATCAGTGCGTAGAAAAATCGCCAGGGAATATTTATCGAAATTCGTAAATCACTGCGCAATAATAATATAGAGGGGAGTTTTCAGGCCGATGTCGCCGGTGCCGAGAGTTTTTCAGTCGGGGGCTCGAGGCAGCAGCAGCAGCCGCCTCCGGCTGCTTAAAATAACACCGAATCGTGAAAATGTGCGTACATCCAGACTGGCATCGTCGCCGCGTGCGTGAGTACGTGCGTGCTTATAGACTCGCTTGCAAGGCGCACCGAAAAAACAACAATGCAATTTTACGCTCTTGGCAAGTTATCAAGAGGAACATGCGTTGCACCCGGGTCGCAACGTGCAACACGCTGATCGCTCAGCCTCCTGCGCGAATGACGTCAGCGTCATTGGTCGCGATATAATCGAAAGGATTATTCTTCCTGCAGCTGTGTTGGTCCATTAAGAATGACATATATATGTGTGTGTTGCGCGCGAATCGCTCAACAATGGCGGCTCGCGATAATATTGCAAAATGGAACCGATCGTAGTAGAACTTTACCGACCAAGGGGACACTTTTCATGCTTATTTTTTTTTTGTCACATTGAAATCACGCAAGAAAACATTACACTTTAAAAAAATATATATTTCGTTTTTATCATAAAAGTAAAAATTGTCAAAATTCAAAATGGCGTATCCAATATGGCGGTCAAAGTTTTGAAAAACGTCCAAGGACTCGACGATATTGACCGTACTGAGGGTTTTTGGAGCCGCTAAATTCGAATCTGACGTCAAATTGTCGAAATTCAAAATGGCGCATTCAAGATGGCGGTCAAAAATGTTGAAAAACGTCCGAGGACTCGACGATATTGTCCGTGCGAGCGGATTTCATATTTGGAATCAGATTCGAATTTATCGACAAATAATCACCGCGCGTAGAATTCTGTTTCTTATGTAAATTAAACTTTTCGAAGAGATAAATATTTTCTTGTTCTACTCTCAGTATGAACCAGGCAGAACGAAGTAGGTGGATTTCCGGAATCTCTTTTCGGAATCTCTCGAGTGCGATGAAAAATCTGCCAAGAGATTCGGATTCGGCCATAAGGAAAAATACAGTAAAATGTATCGCTCGACTATTCTCTTGTTTTTCGAATCTCGGTCCGACATGTTGGATCCGCCATTTTGAATTTTGAAAATCTGAAATCAGTTCCGTATGCAGCGACTCTAAAAAATTATGTCCAGTTATTCTTTTTATCAATTTTCGTTGGAATCTGAGTAAAGCGTCGAGAGATGTATATTTTGTCAAAACATTTTTTAAATGATGATGACTTTTATGTTGAAAACGAAAAAAATATTGTTGAAGAAATTGTCGAAATTTCTTGCGATTTCAATGTGAAAAAAAATTCATGTAGACATTTTTCTTTCAATTTCTTTATTTTTTACATAAAACCCGCTATATTTAATTTTTTCTAGGACATATTGTAATTTTCAGCTCAGATTCGATAAAAAAAAAATGCCTACTTACAATAATAATGCGGCTTGAAAATGAACTTGAAAAAAAAAACCCGAGTCCTTCGTCGTTATATACGGGTTAATGCAGAACGAAATTATAATGACATAACCATACGCGTAAACAGACGTATGCAAGTAAATGTACGTAAATTGTTCATACATCAATTTGTTATGAAAGGAACCACGAACGGTATACAACTGTGCCCTGCATTGCGTGATTTACAATTTTCCCATTATACCTATACCATTATGCCATTACTCGCTGGAATGATTAAAAACCTTTTCACGCGATGACGTAAATATGCATTTATTTATTATATTCAAAGGATGAATTACTGACCTGAACTAAATTAAAATTGATTAATCCACGTAGTGTCACTGTATCGCACGTGGATACTACGCGGATATACGTCTAAATAATAAAAAAAGAGATTCGAGAATTTCATTTTACCGGGACGTAAGATGGACGTAATATGTACGTCCATTGGACGTCCAGTGCTGATTGGGATATAGTGCTTTTAAGAAATTCGAGTTTTAATATGTAAACCCATGAAATTTTCATATGCGATAAATGTTAATTAAAAAAAAAACTTTATAAAAGCATTTTTCTCAAAATGCCTTTTATTCGTAAAATCTATAGTACTGAACCGATTTGAATGAATCTTGGTTCGTGTTGTTCATTGACATGTCAGCACTTTGTATATGGCCAAAAAATGAAAACAAAGGAAAATAGTAAAAAACACGATCAATTTCGCAAATTTCGTTTTATATACTTATTTTAAACAGAAAAGCTTGTAAAAAAAAATATGAGTATGTGTATACAGTTGTGAGAATTTTACTTTCTGACTCTTCTTGTCATCTATGTACTACACATTGTATCATTTATAATTCTATTCGTATTATTATTGTTTATTTGATAATTTTGGTTCAAGGCCAAGAAACGGTTAAAGATGTAAACAAAGTACGTATGTCAACGTCGAAACGGTCGAAACATTAATTTTAAATGAAGAAGTAACAATAACAAAAATATCGGAAAATGAAAATGTTTACACTAAATACTTTCATGAAAGCACACGTAAAATAAATTTTGGAAATCTAACAAGATTTTAAGAAATGAGTGATATTTGGCAAAATCAAAAATTTATTATATTATTAGCGGTAGAAAATCGTAAATGTCTTAAGTTGAAAAATTGTTCGTAAATAACGAAAAGATGATAAAGAAAAACGTCGTTCAAAATTTAGGAACGCGAAAAAGAGAAAAAATAAATAATACACAAATTTTTGCGAATATTTTAACAATTTAAAAATATTTTCTATTCATTTTGTATTTTTCATACATCTCAACATACAGTAATTAAAAAAAAATATTCTTAAAAGGATAAAAAAATCAGGTAAATTATAACAGACTAAACGTTTCATTTAAAGGTCCTATTATCCAGAATATACAAAAAGGGATTAGATTAATGTTTAACAACATTTTAAAAATTAAGTAGAAAAATAACACTACAAAATAATTATTTGTAAAGATTGTTCAACGAGAGAACACGTGTTACGTAAATGTTACATAGAACTGTTGTAAATTTGATGCATAACAATGTGAACATAAATATTCTGTAATAGCGATATCATTCAGCACGTGTTATGTGGTGGTTATGTACATCTTCTTTCGAATATGTTATTCCGCAGTTTCTATACGTAAAAGAAATATAGCAGTAATCTTTCATTGTTGACCGTATCTATTTCTCCTACTTTTTAAATTTATCGGAGTGATATATTTCACTCTTAGAGAGCGAAAAGCTTCAAAAGAGGGAATGTTTTTAAGAGTGATATTTCACAGTTTCTTGAGTGAATATTTAGAATTTCACTTTATTCTGGAGTGAATCGGAGAATTTCAAAATTTGAAATTTCTAAAATCATTTTACCTCCTAAACGTCTTTTCTTATCCCTAATAAAACAATGACAACGCTTTCGAAACAGAATCTGTTCGATTTATTCATTTTAAATAATCACTATTTTTTTCTTGACAAAAACCACTAAAACAAAATTAATTGAAACGTCAATTATCCAAATGCAGAATAAAAGCTCAACTGTATAATACATCATCTTAATCGAGTCAGGTGTATACAGAATTCTTTCGCTGGCGCGGCGAAAAGAATATGCTTCGGACGACTTTTGGCCGGGATCTATTTTTGCAAAATCACAGCCGAAGGGAATATTGCGTTTGACTAATTCGGCAATTCAATTTCCAATCGAATGAGCGAGCGTAAGTGCGATTAAATATCGAGTCAGTGAACCTCTGTCAGGCGCACTGTCTATTTAATCGAGTCGACGTAAAGAGAGAAAAAAAACACATTTGCCGATTTTACTAAATCAACATTAACCTAACCTAACCTAACCTAACCCAACCTAACAGAAATTTGTTATATATCGATCCGTGATTGCGGCATACGAATTTTTCCGAATTTCATTTACAACAATGTTGAATATTCTCCGCGATAACATTTCAAAGCTGACATATTACTGTGACTGTAGCCTTTTTTGATCTGAGAAACTCAAGGTGACAAAATATAAATGGAAAAACCATATCCAAACATTTGTAACTTAAAGCATTTCTTTTCCCTAGTAGAAACTGACAAGTGTTTCTGCCAAATTTGAGCGGACCATATATTTTAAAAGGGGGGTTCGTCTTTTAATTCCCCCCCCCCCCCCCCAAAATGTTATCACTTTTTACCAATTGTTATAAATTTTTCAATTTTTTTCATTTTTTCAAATTCTTCGTTTCTTACCATTTTCTCATTTCATTCAATTTGTTCATGTGTTTCAACTTTTTCATTTCATTCGATTTTTTCATTTTATGTAATTTTTTGTAATTAATAAAATTTTTTTTTTCATTTTTTTTTCATTTATCTTCCAATTCTTTATGTCGCATACTCCTTTTTTAACAATGAAATAAAAATTGTGCAACTATACGTGCACAAAAAAAAATGTTTTTCTATTCAAGTGAATACGTATTTTAAGTTGGATTAAGAAATGATTTTCTTGAATTAAATGAGACTTACTGAAAAGAAGAAAACTTTTTCTCAATTCAAGTAAATATGTATTCACTACCTAAATAAATATTTACTTGAATATAGAAATGTTTCTCTTTTCCTTCAGCCTACAATTGTATACAAAACTTACTTTGTTTCGAACGTAATCCATTTTTGACGTGTGAAAATTACTTCGTTTATGTTGGTTGTTTTTTTTATGTGCACTGTGGCTTTATTATATGCACAATATAAACATATATATCCCGTAAAAAATAATTATTATACAAATACAACTCACAAAACTCTTGTAAGAAACTACTAGAAAGCACATTTTACAGCACGATAATCGTACTTGTATTAACTAACAATAAAAACGAAATTTTCTTGTTTTTATATATATATCTATATATATATATATAAATGTTTAGTCTTCATTATTTCGCTCGCTTGATATTCCGTAACGCAACACTAACCTGCCGTAACCTATACGTAGTATGCCGCAACGTAACACTAATTCAGACGTAAATACATTCGTAACACGACAGATTATTATTTCTTCCGACACATCAATAATTCTTTGTATTTTTTTTTCTGTTTTAATTACACAACGTTATTGCTGTTCACACAATAATGTTTCCAAACAAATAATATAATAATTACGTCTCGTTGTAAAAAAAAATCGATAAACCTCGTCAAGACCCCCATCAAAATTTCACGAGATCCTCCAACTGTACAATGACGAATGTGAATGAAATATAAAAGGAAAGAAAATAAAAAGTTCTCGGTTCTGATCGTTATACGGCAACGCGGATAATATATACGCGACTTGGTTAAGCGTGTTACGTCCTCGCATCAAAGAGAACTGTAGCGTGATCGCGCACCGATCCATTAATTTTAATTATTGCCTTTTTTCCCCCCATACATATCTAAGCATTATAGTACTCCCAGGTATAATGATAACGTCTTTAGCACATGTCTTATTCCGCTTGCTGAGGCGGCCTTATATCGCGGCGGGACGCGGGAAACACACATATATGTATATATATGTATATATAATACGTGCGAGTTTGCGACAGGAAAAGTTGCGTTCGGATGAGAACATTTTTCCTCGGGCTGAACTGATAATGATTTGAATAACAAATGCAAAATGAAACAAAAGCTAATTATTAACTATTACGCACGAGGAAACGCATTAAAGCCAGTTGTAATTGCGATTAAAGCATATAGCGCGCGATTCAATGTTGTACCGCAAACCTGCAATTTCAATTTACCGGTATTTAGGGAGCTACATTGACGACTGACTATCTTTGATGACGGGTGAAAACGCATTAATAACGTTTTTCCAGCTATTCTATATATACGTGAGCGTATAAATAATGGTTGATTTGGAAGAGAACAGAACATGATATATATGTAAATCCCAAGTTCTCTGCGGTGTATATAGGGAAATAAAAAAGCATTACAGATGAACATTCATTCTTTGGGTCCTGTAAAGCTGTATTCGTATATGTAAATAGTTAGTTACCCATGTACTTCAGAGCCTATAAAATGCAATTGGATCAAAAGATAGAAATTATGTGAAAAACGATTTATATTCATGTAAACTTTTTTTAATAATAGACTATTTAAACTCGAATTTAAAAAGTATCACCGAGTAAGTGTAAAAATACTCCTTAGAATTTACTATTCGTCTTTTCATTTGTACGTTATGTAGTAACGGAAGCTTGCCTCGTCCCGTAATAAAGCATATTGACACGTACGTACATTTATCAATGATTATTGCCTATTAATGAATATCATGCACACACTGTGAATATATACGTGACGATAAGTCGGCAATTTCGTAAACATGGAAACTGACCTACGCTATAAGGTACGTGAGCGAACGTAAACAATAAATGCATGAGAAAATGTATGGATTATACTTATGAAATTATTTACAAAAAACGAACATTATTCTATGGATCTTTTAGCGAGCGTGATTTTTGTCATTTTTAAACAATTCCATTGCTTCAAAGGGGTGTCCTACTATATACTGATACAATTTAAGCACCGAAAGGAAAAGCAGAATATATTCACAATCAGTTTTAATGTACAAATCTAGAATAATAATCGTTGATAAGATTTGTCGATAATCTTTATAAAAATAACCTCGTAGCACAAAAATATAATTGTAAAGAATAAAATTCATTCACAAGACTTTGTGATAAAATCAACCCCCTCAGAGCCATTATATATATACTGTAGTATAGATGCATCGGAAAAATAGTTTTCCCGACATAAATACATTACATTTTCAAACTATATATGCAAATCCAAGCGAATGTAAACACACACAAGCAATAATAATATTGTGATAATGGAAAATATTTTTATCACATTTTACCGCGTGTTGCGCAATTTTTTCCGCACAAACGAATACTTTTTTTAACGTTAACACATACACGTACATGAGGTAAACAGGAGGAAGTTATAATCATTCATAAGTTGATGATTCTTAAATATATTGTTATCTCAGTGCAGACGTTGATCGTACGATAGATAATATACGTTAATTACTTGAAATTGTTATAATAAGCAGATGCTACGGCTGGCTCCTCGTTCATTCATTTCGTGAAATCTGCGTTTCTTAATTCTTTATTATTGATTTATTTATTTTTAGGCAACTCAATAAATTTATCACGGCTATACAGTAATAATACGGAGTAAATATATTAATACGATTTTATGTATTCTCTGTAATTAGTACATACAAATCAATTCATTTATCTTTCGTCTAAAATCTTTTCGCTGCCTGAAAAAGTGTTAGATATAACACTTTTTGATATGAAACCATTTCTTATTATATATAAACATCCTTTTTCAAAAGTATTTTCGACTCCTACATTTCAACATATGTACACGGAATAAAAAATTCAATATAGCAGACACCGAAATCGGGTCAGAAATAAAAATTTCATTAACAAATTTGTTTTTCAAACAAAAAAAAAAAAACAAAAAAATGGCAAAAGTAAAAAGTTATTAGAATTCACCGTGATATGGGGGCGTGGGCAGAAATATCGATATATCGATATTCGATATCAATTCTCGAAAACGTTGATATAATATAAATAGATATTATCGATATTTTGATATTTTGATATTATCGATATTATAATATTCTGATATTATCGATACTTCGATATTCTAATATTATCTATATTATTTCTACGATATGTTAATAATCGTATAATATTGTCATTGTCAATACGATGATAAATTGTTGATATCATATTTTGATTTCCTGTTAATCTGCATAATTACAGGTGAATTGAAATATTTTTGATAAATCCATATTATTGATATTTTGATATTGCAACATTATCGATATTTTGATATTTCGACATTATCGATATTTTAATAATTCGATATTATCGATATTTGGTATTTCAATATTATTGATATTTCGATATGACGATATTATCGATATTGTGATCATTCGATATTATCGACATTTTGATATTTCGACATTATCGATATGCATTGATATATTAAAAATGTCGATATTTTTGGCATATCAAATATCGATATTGAAAATCAGATAGCACACCCCTAGTGATATATTTTGATTGATGAGAAAAATTTTTAAATTTCTGAAAAAAATTCCAAGAATTTTTTGTTCTTTACTATTTTTTCTAAAATTTAAGTTTTCTACGCACGTATTATTTTATATATAACAATAATAATAATAACGATAAAGTGTATGCATATTAAATGTACACATACATGCACAATTTATTTATTACAGTAAAATCGGTATTATTATTGTTATTATTGTTATATATAAAAAATATTGTACAATATATATTTAATTTTTTTATATCGTTTGGGATTTTCTCCAAAGCTTAACTCTTGAAAAAAAATTGAGGACAACAAAAGATGTTTAGAATTCATTTGACATTAGTAATTTTTATTTATGTTCAATGACTGCTAAATTTTTTTTGGATAAAAATACGTATTTTAATGTTTTTTACTAGTAAATCAAATGCAATTACAACATGACATGACAATGTCAACAAATGGAGTAACTCTCTAAACATAATTGCGATTTGATATAAATTCACCATATACGTAATCAAAACAAACGTTTCCCCATCCTACATCATTATGTATACACACACACACACGCGCGCGCGCGCGCTATAGTAAACATTTCATAAATATTTACTTCAAAATATTATGATATACTCTCGAAGTATAAATATTAAATGTTATATCGTCAATTATTATAATACAGTTTCCTCGGACATTTGAATTTAAATTTATGTATATTCGAATTGTCATTCTCATTATAACTTGTCGTATAAATAAAAAAAAAAAAAACTGAAAAAAAGGAATTTCCAAGTGATAAGTCTCAGCCTTTATCGTGGAAGACACCATAATCAACTTGGCGAGCATTATGTCCAACGATTAGTCTAGAAACGACAATTTTCCAACAAACTGTCATTTTTCATGAAAATGACGGTTGCATATAACGACACTTTACACATTTCATTGTTCGTTGCGTTTTTAACATCATTGTCAACATTGTCTACTTTTCACGTATCGGTAAATATTAATTATTTTTCTTTTTTCTTAAAAAAGATTTGTTTTGTATTTTTAATTTATTAATCTATTCTATTCTCATTCCCGCGACTCACGATTGTTGTGTAAAATCATTGATTAGTAAACAATTTGTAGGTATTTTAAGGTTCAATTGTCAAATCAATAATTTATAAAAACATATATAAATATTAAATATATAAACGTATAATAATAATCTACATATTACAATATTACAAAAATAAAAAAATATAATTTATTAAAATTAGTTTTTTTATAAATATTAGTATCAAAAATTTCGAAAAATGACCTCCCCCCACATCATTTAGAAGAAATGTCATTTGAAAATTTTTCTTAGCGTCTCTTGCTTCATAAATGATTTCATTGAAAAATTATACTGCCGTTAAAATTTAAAAAGTTCAATTTTCAATTATTTTATCGAGAAAATTTATCGAATTTCATCGCTTTACAATACCTGCGTACAACTTCAATGAACGAGGATGACAGGGGTACTCAATTATTATACACAAAATTCTGAGTTTAAAAAAATAACAAATCGGACCGTACGTAATTTTCTGGTCTTCGTCACTAAATCGAGATACAACGGTGTCCCGAATGAAAGCTTAAACCAATCACGTATCGAATGTATATAACTCAAAAGGAATAATAATATTTATATTATCATACGTTAATTGGTATACCAAATATATATAATTGTATACAAGGGTGGTTACGAGGACTGTCCGTTGAAACGTTGCGAACTTGCGAAGCAACGGGGAATCCCCTATACTATCTTCGCCCCCGAAGGGGGCGCGTGGTGG
>JAPYZR010004498.1:0-24166 GCA_030522945.1 Trichopria nigra | reverse complement strand
TCACCTTCATTAGACCTTGCCATGACCTTGTTGAAAATATCGTATAAATATCGTTTTGAACGTAAAATTTTCCGCTCTTTCCAAATCCGGGATAAAAAAATAGGGGTTAAAAAAATCACTCGATTTTAAGGTCAAGATTGTTGGTACCATTGGATGGCCCCCTCTATCCACTTCAACTTTTGTAGAGGTCATTTTTTGATATCATTCATTTTTACAGAGGTATCTGCGTGGTCGGATTAAAATGAAACACCCTGTATATACGTTTTTGCAATATGCAATCGATTATATTTTATAATATGGAATCGAATATATTTAATAATCGATAATAAGAATGCACCAGTAAATATTCCTTATAACGTATATATACGTATATAAAACAATAATACGATAATGCTTTTTTGTTTGCGCTCCTTTAATTGAGATGAGTTAGCACAACTCGCACGCGATTTATTGACCATTAGCGTCTTATCGGTTTTTACCGTATATTACGTATGTATAATAGCGACGGGTGTATATAAAAACTAACCTTGGCATTCAGTTTGCATCGTTTACTTTGTGATTTTCACTTTCTTACGCGTAATAAATTCAATGGTCGGATTTGTTTCGGTGTTTTTTTTTTTAGGAAAGTCATGCTTCAGTTGCAAATATCGCAAGAAATTTGGATGTTTTGAAATTTTTTTTTTTTTTCATGTTTCACGGTGTCTATAGACAAAAATTCCTGCAATAATGTCTGATGATTGATTTCGTTTTATTTAAATATAGGTTTTGGAAATTTTTTCATACATGATTATTTTTCGAAAAAATTCAGACACATTTTTTAACATATGTGTTTATAATATTTACCTTATATTTAATAACCGTTAAAAAAAAATAGAATATATAAAAGTGGAGTAAAGTTAATTCATAATATACACGCATGAAATATTTTCAAAATTCAAAATGGCGGTCGTACGTTTTCGAATGATTTTTCGAATAAAATTTGATCATTTGGATATATATATACAGAGTGCATTTATGTATTTACATCAGTTTCGATTATTTATTAGTTCGAAAATTTAAAATGGCGGATCAAATATGCAGAGAGTGAAAAAAATAATGTCCGTATGAAATCAATATGCCGGCATAAGGAACCACCATGAAGATGAATAAATATGACGGCGCACTGTATAATTTTATAATTTTAGATTTCCTAATTTTTTTTTTTTTTTTTTTTTTTAATTTGAAAGGACATTAAATAAATCAATACTTACTATAGTAAACTTACTAGTAAATAAAAAGTTTCAAATAATGTAGTCGAATATTATTACACAAAGTATAATATAAATAATCATGATTTTTGGTCGACATTTCACGTCGATTTTTAAATACTAACATTAATTAGTATTTAATTTAATTTAATTTAGTAGTAGAGTTTCAATTGACATGAAACTCTGAATGATATTTATTAATTTTATTATAATTGTACAGAAATAATTTGAAAATAAAATGCACAGGTTGCAAGGACAAGGAGATGGCGCCTATTTTAAAGGAGATGATTCAAACTTCGTATTTCCGAGTGATGGTCGTAGAAGATGTAGACACTGTTGAGTGCTGTGGAGCATTAAAGGTAAAAAAAAAGTATTATTTTTTTTTTTTAGAAAAACAAAAAAAAAAGATTTTTTTTTTTTTTTTTTTATAAAAAAAAAAAAAAAAAACGTATTAAGAAAAAAATAAAATTATATTAATTTAATTATATTAAAGCGAATTCATATCCTTTTATTCTATTCATCAAATACGATAAAAAAATCAAATGTTTTTTAAATAAATTCTATGCTTTTCAATACATTCAAATAAAAAATAATCCTTACAATTGAATTTGGAAACATTATTTTTAAAAGAGTTCAAATGTATTGAAAAAAATGTAATTCTATCGATAAAGGTTATAATTTTGAATTAAAATGTATTGAAACGTATTTTAGTATATTTTTATAATTACTTAACAATTGAAATTACATTATTGTGGGGTGGAAACGGATTGAAATGCATACAGCTTAATTTGGAAACGTTATGCTTATATTCGAATGTATTAAGAAGTATAGAATTTAATTTGTAAATATCATTTGTGGATTTAAATGCATTGAAATGTATGCAAGTGTATTGAAATGAATTTTTTGTTTGTTTACGAATTCATTTGTTGACTTTGCTATTAATCCATTCAAATACAATTTCGTTTCAATACATTTCAATTCTTTTGTTACTTTCGAGAAATTACGAATCATTATGATGAAATTATTTTTTATTACTCGTTATACTCGGACTTGCAAAACGATATTTCGATTCAAAGTTTTTTTCGGAATGATATTTTCATTCTGGTCTATTTTCACGATTCAATCCGAATGTATACATATATATAACGATTTATCATTGTCAGTCCAAAATGAATTCACACTGTCATTTTGCAATTCGTTTGTCAAATTTTTTCTTGCCGTCCAATACAATTGTATTGGATTATATTTAAATCAAACAAGCATTTAAAAGAATTGAAAAGTATTGACGGGCAAGGAAAAGTATTCAGAATGATAAAAAAGTATTGATTAAAATCTTAAGGAATACTTTTCTATAATACTTTTCATTTCAATCTTTTTCTTATGTATTACTTCGGAGTTTACTGGCATTTATGTTTTGATTGGTCGTGATTACTTTCGAATTGAATTGGATTCAGACGGATAAGAATATGCAATGTTACGCCCGATAAATAGAAATGTATTGAAACAGTTATAGGCGGAAATAAAATTTGAATTGAAAATAAAACAGAATTCAGTTATAACGAAGAGAATTCATATTTTACTAATTCTTCTTCCACTCCATTCTTCAATACGTTTCAATTCACATTTACATCAACGATTAACGTTTATTAATTAAATTCTATTTATTTTTAAACATTCGAATACAAAAATTATTTTCTTGCCCAATAATCGAAATACCTACACTTGAGTTTGGAAACATTATTTTTAAAAGGTTCAATAGTATTGAAAATAATAGAATTGAATTTATAAACTTTAATTTTTAATTCAATTATGTATGCGCCTACCTACGATCAAAAGATACAGAGGTTTGTGCAAGTGTAACTCATTTCAACAAAATGAAAGATTAATTTCATTTATGCCTTATAAAATTTATGTCATGTTAGAAATTGTTAATTCTAAATGATGATAAATGCATTACGAATAGAAAAGAATAGAATAAATTGAACTACCACTCGTAGATGTACTTCTTTTACAAAACAATACAACGCTGGTTTAAATTTGTATATTCGGGACGCGATCGATCGTTCAGCAATTATCACTTTCTATACTACAGCACATTAAAAATAAAATCAAATATTTGTAATTACTTCTATATTTGTGATCTTAATCGCGTATCATACTTTAAAAAAAAAATAATCACGGCATCACTATATTCTGCAAATGAGGAAAAAATGGAAAAATGACCATTGATTTTTTAACATGATTGTTCTTTGTATAAACATATATTTTCTACAATATCCCATGGCACAAACGCAGAATCAAGTCATTTTTGTTCACACGTATTAACTAAAGAATTACGTGGATTCGCTCTTACACGTGACTGTCAAATTAACGACAATCAATACAAACATATATGCACTATATATAGATATAGTTTTACCATTATATACCGAAACCTGAAATAACAATGAAACAATCGGATCGATCAGAATATCGTGGCGTGCGCCGCCGGTTTCGTCGACGGCCTTGGCCTCGGCGACAACACGAAGGCCGCTGTCATCCGATTGGGTCTCATGGAGATGATCAAGTTCGTCGAGATCTTCTTTACCGGTGGAAAACTGGCGACCTTCTTCGAGAGCTGCGGTGTCGCCGATCTCATCACCACCTGCTACGGGGGCCGAAACCGTAAAGTTTCCGAAGCTTTCGTCAGAACTGGAAAGGTATACCCAATAATAATTTCATTATCGATTGTTGTTATATTCCAGTAACTTTCATATTCATAAGATTCAATTCGTGACAATGAAAAGAAAGAATAACCGAAAATCAAAACATTTCAGAGCATCGAGGAACTGGAGAAGGAGATGCTGAACGGCCAGAAATTGCAGGGGCCATTCACGGCCGAGGAAGTGAACTACATGCTGAAGGCGAAGAACATGGAGAACAAGTTCCCCCTGTTCACGGCGATCCATCGGATCTGCATCAAGGAGCTGGAGGCCACCGATCTCGTCGACTGCATCCGGAACCATCCGGAACACATGTAAGATTAGCGAACAGCAACGAACAGAGATCGAATGAAAAGAAAAAAAGAAAACGGCTTACGAAAACTTCCGAAAATTCGCGAACGTTGTCGAAGACGGTCCGGAAAGAGTCGACGCCTCGCGAAGATTCTCGAATATCATCCGAGTCAAACGTTTCTTTCAAATTCCGCCTGTAAAACAATGAATGAACGGGAATTTTTCGTAAGCTCGACGGTGGTGAAGGTGGTGGTTGGGTAAGGCGTAGGAGAAGAAAACACCATAAACATTAAATGAATATGTATATACGATGTGTAAATAATGTATATATACGCGTATATATTTATTTGTGCGCAAAAACGAGTTTGCGAAGAGTCGGTGGTAAGACGCGGTGGTTCATTGAAGATTGCTATAAAAATCGGAATATTTCTTTCAAGAGATATGCACGTAGAAATTAAACAGAAACGAGAACAGTTCCGGCACTTTGCCGCGTGCGGAAACGCCATAAACGATACGAAAGTCATATTACCTTTAAAATTTCACACGTCACCTAATTTAACATTTATCTTGTTGCTGGGTCGTATTTCAGGAAATTTATCTTTTGGGACTTTCGAAACGGTGTTCTTTTTTTTTGTAAGTTTTGGTATTTGCAACTTGAAAAGTGTTCAAAGTACTTTTTTCTTCGATTATACTCGGTGTTTGTTTTTTGCTCTTAATAGAAATTAAATTTTTAATTCATCACTTTTTTAAACGAATCCATTGACAGATGTGAAAAATTCAAAATGGAGGATCCAATTAGGCGGACCGAAAAATATACGAAACGGAAGTGAAAGAGGGAGTTTACGGACTCGTCTATTTATTATATATTTATTTATATATTATTTATTTATATTTTTTATTTATATTATTTACATTTATTATATGTTGTTTAAACGAATCCGGTCTCCGATTTTCAAAATGTGAAATGTGAAACAAACAAAAAAATGTAAAACGTAAAACTGAAACATTAATTAAAATTGTATAAGAATATAAAAAATATCATATAAGGATATTAGGACAATAAAGAAAAAAAAAAAAAAAAAAGAAAAAAAAAAAAAGTAAAAAAGAAAAAAAAAAAAAAAAAAAAAAAAAAAAAAAAGAAAAAAAAAAAAAAAAAAAAAAAAAAAAAAAAAAAGGAAAAAACGAAAAGTTTAAACGAAAATCGATAAAATTTAACGAACAATGATGAAGATTTATAGAAATGGACATTTAAAACATGTATTTTGATCGATAAAAAAAGAGAACAAAGTATAAAAACTGACAAAATTGAGAAAAACGTTTGAAAAAGGACAAACTGTTTTTCCAAAAAAGAAAATCTGATTAAAAACAATAATAAACAGATGTTGAGAAAAAAATTATGGAAACCCAGCAAGCACAGTTCTGACAATTACGTAACAATTATGTAACAACTATGTAACACTTACGTTGCAAGATGTAATCTTATCTTACGAAACTCTTACCTCAAATGTTTGCAGAGAATTGTCGAATAAAAATTCATGCTTTGAGTGGATGCAAACGTAAAAACGTAAAAACAACCGATTGATATACACAAATGTGGATAAAAATTTACGATAAAAGATTAATAAAGCAAATATTTCAAAAACATGATAAAATATCTCAAATATACAAAAGTTGCAAAAAACAATTAAAAGTCGTCCAAAAACGATGAGAGCGCGGAGAAAGATCAAAATCAAAAACACAGAAAAGTGATGGTAAATTAAACGAAAGTAATTTTAAAACTGTAAAAAATAGTAAAGAAAATTAAAAACTTCGAAAAAATGTTAAAAGTTGTCGAAAGAAAGAATTTGACAACAACATTGAAAAAGGCAAAGCTTGACAAAAATATCGTGAATAGCCAAAAGTTGCAAAAGTAATAAATAAAAGTAAGTAAAAGTAAATTCAAATTGTCAAAGATAGTAAAAAGTGTATAAAATTTGACAAATTTTCTAAACTTGCCGAAACATTCATTTTTTTCAGCAAACGTTGAAAACGGTTGAAAAACCAATCAACATTTGACAGAAGTTGATAAATGCTGACAGTCGTTGACATACATTTACAGGTTGATAATCGTTGACAACGGTTGACAACATTTTGATAAAATTTACCGAAAAATAACAAATGACGATTGAAGGACCTTTTATAAAAATTGTCAAAACAAAAAAAAAAATGGATAAAACGAATAATGCCAACAAAATTGACAAATTAATGAAAATTATAAAAGATGTCACTCGAAAACAGCAGTTTAAAAGGTGTAAGAAACAAACATTGACAAAAAAAAATTTGTTGTTCGTTTAGCAAAATAAAATGAGAAATGGTCATTTGAAAATTCTCCTTACACGAATTCGAGATATACTTTTAAAAAATCGCAATCGTTACCGAAAGAAACAAAAGTTCTCAAAAATGTATTCAAACATTTTTTTTTAGAATTCTCATTTAATTCTTATCAAATATTTTCAATCAATTAAATTTAAATTAATTAATGACAGTTTAAATAAAAACATTTTCTTACACATTTGAATGTTTTCGAAAATTCGTCTAGAAATTCTTCTATACGATTCTTTCTATTTTTCTACATACCTATTCTTAAAAAAAAAATACGAACACTTTCTCTCATTTCTTTTTTTTTTTTTTTTTAATTGAAAATTTAAACGAAATTTTTTAAAAAAAAAAAACAAAAAAAAACCGTAACATTCATGAAAATTCAAGATATATTTCCTGATTATACCCAGCATATACTTTCGTAACATTTTCAAATATTTCCCGAATATTTTTAAAATCTTTTAATGGATGAAACGTTTCAAATCTCTCTACCCTTAGGATATGTCGCTTTAATTAGGATTTAATCTCGTAGATTTAAAATTATAACGAAACTTATTGTCAGCATCCGAGATTGTTAAATGACGCAACGGTAGGTCGAAAAGAAAAATATTAATAATTTATGAAAGAACACAACAAACGTAACGAAGATTTTATCAACACACTTTGTAGATTTAGTATAAACATGCTTTTACTTTATCCGAGCGAATTTGTTAATTGTTGTTATTATCGCGTTAAAGTTTTTCGAAATTCTATCGATTATATAAGTTTGCGATTATCAATTATTGATTATCAATTAGTTATGCGAGTAAAAATATCGAGAAGGAAAACTTGTCATGTATTCAGTGATCGAATAATATATATATATATATGATTGTTACTGGTTAACCGAGTCTTAAATTCCCCAATCAGTTTCTCGTATTTTTAGGACTTATTTTATCCCTCTAAACTTTTTATCAATTTTAATCGTCGTTTCCCATTGAAAACAGCATCGGAGTGACGTAAGAAAGACGCGAGATTCCTATACCGTTAAATAAATGAGAGAGAGAGAGAAAAAAACAAGTATATATATCGCTTATACATTTCGAAAACATGGTGAAGAATGTCTGCATGCCGAATGGGGGAAATGTCCTGCATGAAATTTTGGGTGAAGAGTATTGTATAGAAAATGATTTTGTCATGTTTCTACTTTTCTTTTTTTTTTTAATTTCGCCATCGCACGCATTCAATTAATCTTGAAACATTCGTGTATTTAGGGACGACCTCGATTTCTCGTCGAACCCGTCGTCGTCGCCAAGGTGTCACCTGTGAGGAAATCCGATCGATATATCGCAGCCGGGGAAGGATATCGAAAGAGTCCCTTTCGAGAATCGCCGCCGCAGCATCTCGCATCATCATCATCATCATCATCACGCATTTGTATCATCGTCGACATTCATCATTCTCACGGTTATTATACATAATTTTCTTTTATGCCCCCCTTGCACGGCGGGTAATTCTAATATTCGTTATTATCGATAATCGACGAGTCGTCTCGAAAGAAAAAGTTCTTTTTTAATCGTTCAAAAGTAAATGCTATAGAGTATGTGCATGACTATGGAAAGGGAGTGGAAGAAGAATGTTGCGAAAGAAATAGGAAACTTTCGGGTATAATCGCACATGTCAAGTCGGCGCAAATAGTGCAAAGCAACGAATATTTGTTTGAAAATATTAATTAGACAGTGTAAAGTATTTCCCAGTAAACGAAAATGGATTGAAAGTTCAGACGAAAATGGATTGAAAGTTCAGAAATCGAATTGACGGAACAAATACTGAATACGATTCAACCCGTTTACAATGTGCTACGTATTGAAACGTATTCAGTATACTTGATCCATCAATTCGTAATAAATTATTTTATAATTTTCACAATAGACCGTAACACAAAAAGGAACCCGAAAATCGCATATATTGCCTGCTACACATACTCTATACTGATGGTTTTTATATGGCGCTAAAACAATTTTTAAGATTTTAATCGTTTTCTTTTTTTTTTTTTTTTTTTATTACCTTAAAATGATGAAAACGTAGAATTTCGAAAAGTATATATATATATAGAAAAAAATTAAACGACACGTTGGTTATAGGTTAAAAACGAAATTAGCTCATTACAATTCTGTATAATCTGTGCAGTTTTATTCAAAATTGTGCATGTATGTTGTAAAAAAAGTGAAAAAACGAAAAGAAAAAAGAAAAGAGAAAAAACGGTTTGCAGGGTTTTAATCTTTTTAAAATGTTGTTTTTTTGATATCAAAATTTCGATCGATTCGATAATTGATTATACAGTGCAATATCGATATAGTCGACGCGAAATTTTAAACGCATAGACGATATTGAAAGCAGTAATTTTTGAAAAATATACATTGTACTTTTAAAAACAAACGTTTCATATCTTGTATAGAGATCTTTCTTTCTTTCGTTTTATTGTAAATTTCCTTTCGAAAATTATACACGATTGAAATTTCATTTCTCGCTGCGATCATTCTCGTTTTGAATATTCACTGATTGTAGTTCAAAGAATCGATCCAGCAAACGGAAACGGATCGTGAATCGATACTTCCAATTTGTCGTCTTTACAATTTCTAACGTAGTATTGAAACGTATATGAATTGTATCGAAAAACATCGAATAAGATTGTATTAAAACAGTATTGAAATTTAAAAAAAAAAAAAAAAACGAATGAAAAATAAAGAAAACCGATTGAAAGTATCGTGTTTCCAACGCGTATCGATCCGTTTTTATTCACTGGATGAAGATTCTTCCGTCAGGTTTCCTACTCATGTACAGATGCAAACTTGTTACTAGATGTTTGTTAAAAGAAAAAAAAAAATGAGATACTACTGTGCAAATAATATACCATTTATATACGTTTATATTACCGAAAGTCATATCGTTCCAATTCTTTTCAACGTGTCCACCATTCCTTATTTTTGTTCCATTTTTATCATTTCAGAGTTCCACTTATTGGCCGCCGAAATCAATTCCTAACCTCAAAATTTAGAAATTTTTCTATTTTTAATAATTGTCATATAGTAATATCGATCAATATGATTATACGATTGTGTCATCTTTATAATCATTATATCATTGTAGGTTAGATCATTACGACATTATCGAACATAACCTATGAATCATGTAGTATTCAAGGCAAATTACGTTGCAAAAAAAACTGGTCGAGTCTCGTTTGCCGTCGGCCATCTTGAATTGTTGCGAAGGTTACTATACCATCGTGAAAATCCCTAGATATAGATTGCAGAAATTCCCCCAAAGTATACAATTCGACATTTCCGCACCGGAATCAGGATTATTTGGATTCGACTCATCACGAGCAAAGGATATTCCGTATACAATATCTTTCGATATATATATAAGAAATTCGCGCCAATGACGGCCGTAGTAGGAATACCTATGTAAGGATGATTCGATCAATCGCCGTCGATCTGTCGAGCGACTTATTGACAGATGCCAGGAAGCGCGTGGCCACGCATTCCGCGGCGCGTCAATATTATGTATCAAGGCGCCTGCGTATCGTTATCGTTATCAACCTTCCGCTAATTTTAAACCGTCGACGATAGATTTTTTTTTCGCCAACTGGACGCGTACCAAAAACCCGACGTCCGGGACTTCCCTTAAGTTCCGCAAGTCAATCGGCCAGTCGATCAACAGGCGAGATTGGTACTCGATCTCCCGCGAAACGCACGTTTAAATAATCGTGATTTAATTACTATTTTTTATATTATAACCTATATAACCTGGAAACATGCCGAAAACCAAGAAGAGGGTGTGCATCGTCGGCAGCGGAAACTGGTAAGTTTTTTTTTTATTTAATTCATCGTCTTTCCTTCTTTATTTCGTTGGTTTTTTTTTGAATGTATGATTTCGGAGAAGATTGTTTGATTTTCCGAAATAAATGACCCACCCCTTAGATATAAGTAGGATTAAATTTTCGCAATAACTAAAAAAAAGAATAGTTTTTTAAATAAAATTAATCAGATTTTATTTTAAAAAATATTTATAAAATTTATATATAAAACAAGGTTATTTTTAAAAAATATTATTAAAAATTTTTTATATCAATACTATAAATATAAAATTATTTTTTAAATAAAACCTGATTTTTAGTTCACTTTTTTTTGCACTCTCACTCTAATAATGTCGAACGAACGATCAATCAATCAATCCTGCGATTGATTAATATGGTACATTTCATTAATAGCATGAAAACAGTACATTGTGCAACTAGTGCGTGAATTGCGTATTTTTAGGAAAAAGGACGCAACCGATACTTTCTGCATATAAAACGAGCTTTTATGCGGTTGTCATTTGTACGTAAATAAAGTGGGGCTTTTACGCACTAGTGCGAAAAGTTTTAAGTATACAGTGCGTAAAACTGTGTAACGCGCACGCGAACGAAAATTTTTCGTGCTAGGGCGTGAAGGACCCACTTTATACGCATCATTTTTTTTCAGCACTTGGGTGAAAAGTGAGTCTTTTCATTTTCTATTATTTCTTTTTTTTCTGTTGTACGTATCTTTATCCTTTTTTTTCATTACATTTTTATTGATTTATTATAATCGATGTTTTATTAAAAATCAAAATTTTTATTTCCGCACTAGGAAAGAAAAAACTCAACATTTTACCATTTATGATACATTTTTGTAAATAATAATAAAATATTGTTTTCTTTTTTTTTTTTTTACTTAAAACTAATTTTGAGGCTCGTACTTCTCGCTTGGTTTTCAAGGTTTAGGTTCAGTAATGCTTGCCAATGAATATTGGCAAAGTCTTCATGCAGCGGTGTTGAAATATCCTCGCACAATATGTGCTTTATAGATACGTAAACGCCAAGCAAAACGATAAATCATCGATATATGAATGAAAGTTGGAAAAGTGAAATTTTATCTCTGAACGCATTTGAAAGTTTTTAAAAGATTTTCATGTCGATAACGTCGATTCCTAACCCTTGAAAGGTTTGAATTAAAAAGAATTCAAACGATTTTGAGAAAATCGGAAACTGTCAGGGCACTTGGGCGCGTTTCAAACGGCCGTAGACAAAATTTGAGGTAAATCGATTCGGAATTGAAGGAGATATTGCGGGAATACAACATTTTTCCCATTTACCGACGGATGTCCAACGATAAGATCGTCGCTGGCGTAATAAAGCATATAAATGTCGCTTTTAAATTTCAAGGGGTTCCGCCATCGCGAAAATTGTCGGCGTCAATACCAAGAAGTTTAGCGAAAAGTTCGAGGATCGAGTGACGATGTACGTTTACGAAGAAATGATCGACGGCAAGAAATTGACGGACATCATCAACGACACGCACGAGAACGTCAAGTATCTCCCTGGACACAAACTTCCGGAAAATATCGTACGTATATATAAAAAAAAAAAAAAAAAATTGATTCATTTTGAGGTTAGGTATATCACCAGGGGTAATCGCGCATGCGTATCGAGCGATAGCTAACCTTACATAACCTAAAATCATAAAGATATAACGGAAGCATTGAAAATGTCAGATAGGTTCTTTTGTTCGGTCAACTTTAACGTTTTTATTCGTATACATATACATATCTGTAACGAGGCCGTGTCTCGGAATCTTGGGACGTCTTGCAGTTATTTATATACGCGCGATGAAAATGAGACCATTGTCAATGTCGGGACACTTGTATCGCGACTGGTAGCAATGCGATCGAGTGGCTGGGATCAAGGCGATCGATCGATCTTCTGACCCCCGAATCTATCTGTCGATCGTTTGTCCCTTTGACGAATAACTTATCTCTTGAAGATTTCCTTGAATAAATGTCTTTGAATGTTTTCGACATATACTTACATAAGAGTATATATTTACTATAGTAGTTTATAATTTGTATTATTTGAAATTCACTTCTTTTAGATTTTTTGTTTACATAATTTTTATACGTGTTTATTATTATCTAAAAAATACACATAAGACAAATATATCCGATAGGTGGCAGTGCCGGATGTCGTTGAAGCTGCGAAAGATGCCGATATCCTGATCTTCGTAGTCCCTCATCAGTTCATTCCGACTTTGTGCTCAACCTTGCTGGGGAAAATTAAACCAACCGCAGTTGGATTGTCTCTGATTAAGGTAAATTTTGCAGCATTCTTATTGGTTAAGGTACTATACTAACCTTTAGAATTTTGAAAAAATCAAATTTTTTTTTCATTTCTCAAAATTATGTTTTTTCAATTGGCGGACAGATTATCTTCCAATCTACTGAACCGATTTTAATGAATGACGGCTAGTTTTGTTCGTTAACGTGTCCTGTATGACAATTTACCACAATATAACCAAAAAGTAATAATAAAACATTTTTGTGGCGAAAAAAGTCGTGAAAAACACGGTCAATTTCGCATAAATTATTTCAAACATCCGCCATTTTTTTTATTTTTATCGATTTTTTATTAATTATGGTAAATTGTCGTGTAAAAGTCCTTCCTTTTTAAAATGCCGTTTCGCTCTTTTGTTTCTGACTTGCCAATCTCGAGATAATCTGTCCGCCATCAGACAAGTTCCATTTTAGGTGCTCGACGTTGACGCCACTTACAGTTTGCAAGATAAAGTAAAAATTAAAAATTTTTTTGTGTTCGATAGATATGTACTAATACCCTCAAAAAAGTCTCGTTCGCAATTTCAATATCAGAGCTGAGAAAAAAAATCTTAAAAATCTGCCTTTTTAATACGTTCTAAAGGTTAGTAGTGCCTTAAACCTTATTTCGTTACTAGTGCGTGAAATTCGTATATTTCCCACACTGTTTTTTGCGGCCGGAAGTGCGAATTGTATTTTTGAAATACTCGGTACCTTTATACTTTTCGAATCGCTTTAAGGGTTTCGCTCAAGGGGATGGGACGAAGATCAAACTCGTCTCGAAGAATATCGAGGACCACCTTAAGATTCAATGTTACGTTTTGATGGGGGCTAATCTTGCGAACGAGGTTGCTGATGGAAACTTTTGCGAGACGACTATTGGTAAGGAACTCGACATTTGGTTACAAAATGTATATACTTTAGAGACGTTCTGCCTGTATATATATAGTCAATATGAAATTTCGGTTTTTCCAGGATGCAAAGACAAACGAATGGCACCACATTTGAGAGACTTGATACAGACTGAGAATTTCCGGGTAGTTGTCGTTGAAGATAACGAAGCTGTCGAAGTCTGCGGAGCGTTGAAGGTAATTATGACTTGTCTATAAACATAACCTCTAAAGTATCGAACAATCCCCGTACTTTTCTCATTGTGTCACGGTCCAAGTCTTCGTTAAAGTTTGAACAAAAATAAAAAAAAGAAAAAAATAAATGAATATCCAAAATTCGTAAAATACAGAAAAAATTCAAATGAATTGTACAAGTTCTTGAAATGTATTTGAATCCTTGTCTGAAATTTCAAGTGGGGTCACCGAACATCCCATACAGAAAAAAAAATGTTTAAAGTCACGGTTTTAACATGTAGCCTTATGATGGGACGACAGGTTTTGGATGTCTTTATATATACAATAAAAAGAAATTGCTCGTTTGCATTGCTACAGAATATCGTAGCTTGCGCGGCCGGTTTCGTCGATGGTCTCGGGCTGGGCGATAACACGAAGGCCGCCGTAATTCGACTCGGCCTCATGGAAATGATCAAATACGTCGACACTTTCCACAGCGGCTCGAAAGTGGCCACTTTCTTCGAAAGCTGCGGAGTCGCCGATCTCATTACCACCTGCTACGGTGGTAGAAACAGGCGCGTCTGCGAGCAGTTCGTGAAAACCGGGAAGGCAAGTCTCTCCCATATAAACTGGCTTTCACGCTCTCTTTTCATTAAAACCGGCAGCGGGTTTCGGATGACCCGCTTCCCCGCAATTGATATTTTTAAAACGTTTTCGACCAGTTTGAATGAGCTTTCCCTTTTGGTTCATTGAATTTGGGTCACGCTGTAAATGTTTCAGAGCATTAAGCAACTGGAGGACGAGCTGCTGAACGGGCAGAAGCTTCAAGGGCCGGCGACGGCAGACGAGGTTAACGGGATGCTGAAGGGCGCCAACTCGACGGACAAATTTCCCCTATTCACGGCCGTCCATCGTATCTGCGTGCAAGAGATCAAGCCGACAGATCTCATCGATCAGATCCGCAACCATCCGGAGCATGTGTTCGTATCACCAGTCTTATCTCGTATCACGCTAAATCTAGTCGTAATTCTCGATTACCTACCAGCGAAAGTCAAGGCTGACCATAATCCATTAACGATCACCCAGTAACCGATCATTCGATCCCTAGATTTGCGCCGCAAACTCTGTACATGTACTGAAACGAACCACACCTAACCCACTTCGTTGCATCGCATGACTGGACCATAATGCGAATAACGCTTCGTACGTTAATGAAGGTTACAACGACGGCCACGATTCGGCACAAGTAATGAACCTTATTATTTGCCAGATCCATGGATTTTTGAAAAATAGAATCGCATAATACTCGACACTGACAAAAATCCATTGATTTTATATTCAGCTTCTATTATTGCAGCTGCATCGTGAATTCCATATGACATATAATCGCTAAGGGGTTGTCAATTCATAAATCTCACGCGCTTTTCATTCATTAAAAGCATACATTTTTCATTGTTATGATTTTTTTGAGAAAAATACACAGGTATGTAATTGCTTGAAATGTTTGTACAAATGTTAAAAAAAAGACGCATTAAAAACACGAACATCATGAACATAAACAGACGCAACTAACGGCTTTTATCGCTTTTCTTGAAGCTTCAATTTACCGTCTGGCGTCCGTGATTTCAGAATGAGACTGGAAGGCATCGTTGAAGGTGCCGAGGAGGATTGATAGGTCCACCTCGTGTCTCGTCCGCGGTAAGCGAGGCGTCAAAATGTGATTCGAACCTGGTCAGAACTTAGGCCATATATTAGATGGTAATGTATGATATAAGAACTCGCGTGACAAATAAATTCATCATCTTGGACTACGCTGTTGATGTTTTATTCTCTTGGATTTGTCTCGTTCGCTTCCATCGGTTTCGAATGGCGGCTATCTCAGAGTAGGGTGACGTACATCTCCAAGACTGATGGCATTTAAAATGGCCTTCAGTAATCGGTCGTCGTGCGGACGTACACTTTTCCGGATGGCATCGAGACTCGATCGACACCGCCCGGGAAGAGTTTCGGTAGATCTTCGTCCTTGATAGTCGGGACGACCATTACTTTCTCGCCGGGCTGCAAATGATTGAAACGTTTCTTTTAAACCTTTAGTCCTTAGCTTTATACTTTGATTGATCGATGATAAATCGGGATTGGACATATAAAACTTGGATGAAAAAGGATTGAAAGGACAAGAAAGGATTCAGAATTGTAAGGACAAGATCTGCTGTACTTCCAAATCTTTAAGAGGAAGTGAGAATGGGGAGGAAATATACTTACAACCCAATTAGCTGGCGTTGCAATTTCGGGTCTCCTGTCGACCAATTGAAGCGAGTCGATGACGCGCAATATTTCACTGCAAGATGTATCGTTAAATTAAGGACAGTTCGTACGAAAAAAAAATATAGCTTAATATAGAACGTAAGATTTTCAAAATGTATAAGAGAAACGACACGTACTCGACATTTCGTCCAGTAGACGCGGGATAATGCATGGACAGTCGCATACGATGATCGGGACTGATGACGTACAAGGACCTCACGGACATTGCTTGATCGGGATCGTTTGCTCCTGCCTCGTCGATCATGTCCAATTTCACCGCCAGTTTTCTGTCCGGATCGGCGAGAATCGGATACGGGAAGTCGCCAGGGATGTCGCGGCAGTACGACTTGATGTCCTTAGCACAAAATATATATATAAAAATTAAAATGTTATTTTTATCTTTTACTATACATTTATATTATGCCCAATGTTATCTTCAGGTTTCGTTTGCAATATGCAAATTTTCTCTATTATTATTATACATATACTACAAGTCTATATTTGCTGGTATTCCTGTCATATTATTTGACGAGTTTTATTCTATAACGAGAACGTGCTGCCTCGAAAGTTCTATCACTATTGTATACCAGCTTTTCCAAATTCAAAATGGCGGACAGAGGACGAAATTCAAAACATGAGATTATTGATTCAAACATCATCGTGTCAAAACTCTGATACCCAATGTCCCATATATATACCCAATGAATGGTATCCCCGATAAACGTTTCCAGGATGCTACCGTCACATTTCAGCCGCCATTTTGAATTTTAAAATTGTATCGAGAGATTCGCAATCAATAGATAACGTAAGTAGTCCTTATTTCTAGAATAACTTTACAAAAAAATAAAGCAATACATTCACGATATTTGACGAATTATCTCGATTAAAGCCGCCATTGTGGTCCGCCATTTTGAATTTTAAATTGTGCCTCTTTGACTTTAGAGTACGAGTTTATTATTCGAATACGAAAGTAATAACATTTGCACGAAACTCACTACTCGGGTGTTTTTGGTAGTCGATCATTACGAAATTGAGGTTAGTTTTGTTCAATTCAAGATGGCGGATCCAATATGGCGGACTCGAAATACTAAATATTCTTGGATTTTTATGACTTTCAGTATGTACATGTTTTTTTTTTATCGCCGATTATGAAAATGTGATTGGATTTTCAAAATTAAAAATGGCGGATCCAATGTATAATATGGCATATAGGAATTGAGCCTTAACCGTTTGTAATTTCGATGAATAAACGAAGAAACATTTATCATTTCAAATATTTCGAAAGGAAAATATATCGAATAAAAAATAACACCGGCTTACATTGACCCAGTCAACGTGATCCTTGAGTTCGTCGACGGAATGGGCGAGTAGCTTCGTATTTCTGCGATCGAAGTGCGGTTTATGGACTGCGAGACGTCCCAATTCCGTTGTGCACACTGGAGTAAAGTCAGATGGATGCGAGAAAAGTACGACCCAGCTGAAAAAGCGATTTTTAATTTTTACATTATTTGACGCGGTAAATATGGAGAATTAGAATTATAGTATAATGAGCGCCAAAAGATTAGGAAAGATGCGAGAAATAATCGTAATATTTGTACATATAGCAGATAAAGAAACAGGCGGTTGAAAAACACTCATAAAAACCGATATAGAAAAGTAGATAAAGAAGCTAACGACGGATAATAAAAAAAAAAGTTTGAAAAAAGTAGCAATGCCTGAAAAGATTGTAAAATTGATAAAATTCTCTGATAAAATGATGTAGATAAAATGATAGATCATGCATATGTTAGAAGGCAATAAGTAACATTGCAAAGAGTCGCCAAAAACTGGCGTTGTAAGAAATGTTGACAATAGTTCATTAATAATAATTTACAAATTTTAGACAAATTTTTTAAAATACCGCAGAAAAAATATTATAAAGATGTAAGAATAAAAGATGACATAAATTACATAAATGACAAACCAGCAAAAATAATAAAATTAAAAAATTGTAAAACAACAAAAATTGTAGATATAAAGAAAAAAAAAAACAACAAAAATAAGAAAAATTGATGAATAATCGACAATCGAGTATAAAAAATGTTAACATTTAGATCTTGGATTTTGCAAACCTTAAATTGAAAACATCGAAAACCAGGACAAAGTTGATGTAAACCAAGATACCAATGTGCAGAAAAAAAAAACAGAAATAACCAGGTGTCAAAAATAATAAAAATGAAAAAAGTTATAAAAATAATAAAAATAACTAAAATAACGAAAATGACAAAAGTTACAAAAATAACAACAAATGGTAAACTATAACAAAATTAATGGAAATGTAAAAAAATGTCAATATATTAAAAAATTAATAGAAATAAAAAGGTGGCAAAAAATGACACAACAAAATACGAAGTATAACAAAAATGGCAAAAACACAAAAATCACAAAAATTATAATAATTGTGAATATAAAAAAAAAACAAGAAAAATTGATAAATAATCGACTAACGAGTATAAAAAAAGTATAAATTTAGATCTTGGATTTTGTTGCCTTAAATCTAAAACATCGAAAACCATGACAAAGTTGATGAAACCCAAGATACCAATTTGCAGAAAAGTGAGAAATAATGAAGAATAATATAAAAACAATTCTTTTACTGTGTGTACAATGGTAAAAAAGATGTGGAATAACAATAAAATTATAAGTAAAGATGACGAAAAAACAGAAATAACCAGATGGCAAATATAACAAAAATGATAAAAATTACAAAAATAACAAAAATGACACAAATAACCAAATTAACAAAATTAACAAAAATTACGAAAATCACGAAAAAGACAAAAGTAAGAAAAAATGGTAAAATATAATTAAATTAATAGAAATAAAATGTTGGCAAAAAAAAAAAAACAGACAACAAAACACGAAACATTTTTTTAGTTGCTTCTAATAAAAATGGCAAAAACGCAAGAATCACAAAAATTACAAAAATGGTAAATAATAACAAAAGTGACAAAGTTTATAAAAATGATAAGAATAATTTGACGTCAAACAAATCAAAAAGATGACGAGACAAAAGAAATGATAAATATAACAAAATAATTGAAAACAAAATGTATGAGAATGTTAAAAATTCACAATGTGTTATCAAATTATCAGAAATATTAAAACGAAAAATTAAAATAATAGGAATGACATGGCAAAAATAAAAAAAATGTAAAGTATAACAAAATTAATAAAACAAAAAGATAGCAAACAAAATAAGAAAAGTTGATATGAATAATAAAAATATAAAACAATAAAACATGCAACGGTGACAAAAATTACAAAAATGACGTAATAAATGGTAGTAATTAACGAAGTGAAAAAGTTACTTTTTAGTATATATTTATTTTATTAACGAAGATAATACAAATGATGAAAATTAATTGAGATGACAAAAAATAAAGAATAATAAGATGAAGAAACAGTAAAAATGACAAAATAAATTGCAAAATTAACACAAATAACAAAAATTTAAAAATAAAAAAACTGACAAAAAACAAAAAAAAATAGTGCAAAAATAACAGAAAATAACAAAAATTATGAAAATAAATGGATAGAAATACTAAAAACGAGGAAACAACCAAATGAATAACAAAATCGACAAATATAAAAAAAATACATTTTCTAAAATATAAAAAACAGAAAACATTTTACAAATACTAATGATAAATAAACAAAAATATACCAAACTAAACATAATAATGTACAACGAGGTAAAAGCTCAAACGGTTAAAAAGTAAAAGTATGATTAAATGATAAGTATATGTAAGTAGTTCAATGTTACAATATACAAAGTATTAAATATACAAAACAATATAGTAATAATTAATAATACATCATGAAATAAATTTAAATGAATAAGCTCAAAAGTACATTCATGAAGAAATAATCTCACATTACAGGCGCGCTTGTAATACTTTCAACATCCTTTTCAAAAGAATCGTTTGTTGGGTAATTGAGTAGAATGACGTTTACATTTACGCATAGCTCAAGTTCTCAATTATACTCATAAACTGTAGTTGAAGCGAACACGCAATAGCAGCACGAGAGAATCGTCGAATGGTTAAAAACATGGAAAAATTATCGATGTTGCGTCACTTTCAATCAATGCAATTTTTATTAATGAATTAACAAAAAATTATGCAATTTCACAACATTCATTGAAAAATGTTTAAATAAAAAATTCTAACCACCCAACCGGCACCTGATCAGAACATAAGTTCCTTTTTTTTTTATTTGTAGATCTATATTAAAGAATTTCAAAAAAAAAAAAAAAAAAAAAAAAAAAAAAAAAAAAAAAAAAAAAAAAAAAAAAAAAAAAAAAAAAAAAAAAAAAAAAAAAAAAAAAAAAAAAATGATTCAAAACGTTCGTTTTTTTCTTCAAAATTTGGGCTCTGGATGGGTGATTTTACATACATCCCCAACAAAATTCCCGTGAAAATCTTGTGAAATTGCAAACAATTTTTGGAAATAAATTTTTTTACAAAAGTTCTCGTTTGATTTTGAATGTATTTTGCTAGAATTTTTTTGGCAATTGTATGTGTCATGTAGAATCGCCTTCCCGCACTGAACAAATTTTGAAAAACATTTTTATTTATATTTTTCTTTATCATCTCGATTTGTTTACATTTGCTTTGCAAGTATTATTGTATAATAAAATAAATAAATAAAAAACATATTATAATAAAAATCTAAAATAATTCTGGTGTTACTTTGGACTGATTTATTGGAGTCCATTTATACATCATCCAAAATACACCCTATTATATCTATAAATTGATATTATATTTATTTATTTATTTATTTATTTATTTATATACGGGCATTACTGCCAATAAAAGAGATTGCGTACAATAATAACTACTGAAGGAACAATGTAAATAGCCTATTGTTAAGATGATACAAATACATAAGTAGAAAACATTAAAGCTGTGATCATAAAACACGCACTTACTATTTTATATTTAAATAGGTAATCCGACGACAATCTTTTGAATAAACCATACTATATATTAAATTATTATTATATATAAATTAATATTATATATTTTTTATAAAAATTTTGTATATTACTTACGAATTTCCTTGGTACTCGTAAAAATCGATCAAACCCTTAGTCGAGTCGATTTTGAAATTTGGAACGATCGAGTTGAGCCTCATTTTGAAAAACAATTTCTCCCTAAACACACGAAAGACTTTGATAATTAATTAATGATGAAGAAAAAGACGACGAATACCTTAATTAATACATTTTTTTAAATTCAATTAAATAAGAATTGAAATGCTCACAATTTCAAATAAGAAAAAAAGAAAAAAATGTGTGAAAATTGACGATTCAAGGTTGAAAAACTAGCAAAATCCTTACTGGCTGGTATTGTTACTGACGCGAAACGCCGCGACAGACTGACGCTCCGTTCGACTTTATTTATAGCCGACTGCTAACTCTGATAATGGAGAATTATCCATCGCTCGTATCTCGTTTCCCTTCGCGACGAGCCTCCGATTTCGCAATATTACGCGAACTCCGATTCATTTTACATATACGTGCACGCAATATACGTTCTGTACTTTCATGTTTTCGTCTCTTCGGGCTTTTGTCTTATCGTAATCGATCTGTACCACAAAAATATTGGGATTTACATAAGGTGAAATCCAGATAACATCTCTAAATCAAGCAAATTTTGTATGAAAACGTATTCCGTACACGTACAGATAAAATTTGCTCTTTACCTGCCGCGGAAACATCGACAAAAAATAGTGTACGGCAAGACTACGCGCTAATCAACTATGTAGTTCCTGCATCAGCCACCAGGCGGCGCTGGTAGATGGGAATCTCGCAAGTGGCGAGGTTATCCGATCCAAATTAGAATTCGAACCATACTTTTACCATTTTTTAATTATTTATTAATATAATCTGTTCCTTTGTTGACAATAGTTTATTGTTTCCCATTCAGATTGACTACGTCAAAAACATTTCATAGCATACTATTTCATTTCTCAAGGTTAAAACTGTATTATTACACCTTGAGTCTATTTTTAAGGTTAGAAATAAAAAATTACATTCCTCGACGATAGATGGAGCTGACGTTCCCCGCTCTTACTCGCAAGCGGGTGAAATTCGATTATTGAAAACGAAATGTTTGGATGTAGCCAATCCTGCCGCATCGGTATGGAAATTCAATCGATTCGATATTATTCATCGAAGCCTTCAGCCTGTTAATTGACATTGAAGGGTACATTTCTCTATTTTATGTTTTCCGATTTTAACGCAAGCTATCCATTAAGTGTGACCAAGGTCAGGCAACTAGCAGGCAGACAAAGATATTTGCACTTGCTAAATACGGCTTGAACGTCCAAATGGTGTGCACGTACGGCTTAACTTTGCAAGTTAAATTTTCTGGAACCAATGTCGCATCTTTTTTTGCATTCTCCCATTGTATATATATACTCACTCCGTGAATAGCATGCTGTGAATCATCAACGTTATCTTCGTATCCATGCAACGTTTGCCGATAACAGCGCAGCGCATTTCTGGCGCGAATGTTCGAAACGGTAAATTTTCCTACATTTAAAATCTAAATGTACAAGAGATGAATCGAGCCTAAATATCAAAGTTTATACACATGAATTATTCCATGAGTAATTTAGCGGCCACTGTTGCCAAGTTGCTTGATTTAATATTTTCTATTTCTGTGGACGAATTACGCAAACAAATTTTCAACAGCAGCTAATTCCTAACAATTCCTGGAGATAGTGAAAATATTCCTGGATGTACAGAAAATTCTGGAAGAACGGCAACGCTGTTTGGACCCTGCACTTTTCCTCGTACATCCGATTAATTGTGCCTGAACTGTAACATAAGGGTGATTTGGACCTCTATACACTAAAATGGAAGGTTGGTGCCAGTACAAAATACACATGACATACACATAATTAATTAACTTTATTGTCAGAAAAAAAACATTGTTTTTGTATCAGGAACATCAAAATACAAAGTATATACCTAAGTATCACAATTAGAGGCAAAATCTTAGTACCTTGATGGTAACTATGATTCAATGGCTATCTGCTACATTACTATTTTAAGACGCGTTACACGCAATACAAAATCGACTCGTAATCTACAGACGTCCTTGAAATTTCACTCATATTTATTGATTTTGGCTTATTCTCCTTTGTCCCTCCTGGGGCTCTTCGTTTTTCTGTTCGTTTGCGGGTTTCCCGGTGTGCTCGATTTTAAGGACCTTTTCATTCTTCTCTTCTATTGATTCGGGCTTTACCGGTGCTGTGATCGTTAGAATGCCATCGGAAGACAGCGTACTTGCTGCTTTTTCTGGATCACACTCTTCGGGGATCATGTACTTTCGGATGAAGTGTCTTGCTATCACACCGTGATCGTCTTCTTTGTCTTCGTGTTTACCTGAAATAATCAATTTTTTTTTCTTTATTTCGTGCTTTTTTTTGTCTTCGTATTGTTTTTTGATTTCGTACTGAATGTTTTCATATTGATTGACCAATCGGATGCTGGTAGATTTGGTCAGGTATAAGCTTTCCGATTGGTCAACCGGAATTCATCGCCATTTAAATTCGTTCGAATAACATTTTTTGTAAAAAATAAAAAATAAAAAAATAAATAACTAAACTTACTAAACTTGTTTACTTAAATTTGAGAACAAAGAATCAAGTCAAATATTAATATTCGTCAATTCTGAGCGATACACCGTATAGTATGTATTGCCCGTGACTAATTACATTGAAGATAGCTAAATTCGAAGTCATCTGAAATGCGATAACCTACCGATAATTTTGTAATAATCGCGAAAAAGAAATATATTCGGCAAATCGTATTGACGTGTCTTATAAAAATTTCATTACATTTTATTATTGTTTTATTGGTATGCGTTATGTATGCATTCCAGTTATTGCCTATTGTTTAAGGTGGTTCCCTCGGTAAGACAAAGAAAGGAACATCGCGGGAAAGAGATCGATTATGAATACGTTTCGAGCACAGAAAATGTGGCATCGTCGC
>JAPYZR010004497.1:0-13077 GCA_030522945.1 Trichopria nigra | reverse complement strand
TTTTTTTTTTCTTCTTCTACAGCCAATGATAAATACTTTTCTGTCACAGTAATCACACAAGTATGAATGTTTGCCCGTTTTCGCTGTTCCGAACGCATAATAACAGAGATGTGGTAATTTTAATTGGTGTGCTTAAAAAAAAAAGGATCGTCGTCGGACGGAAACAGCATCATTTTTATCGGCATTCCACATAATAGATTTGTGATAATTTCGCTTTCTACTTCTTATTCATTTGTATGCAAATACCGCGAAAACTTTTTGCCTCTATATAATACTACGTATATATGTATACGCTGCCGATATCGATACTTTCTCTTCGATTGTAACGTGAATGTGTAAATAACAAATAGAGGAATGATACTTCACCGGGGATAATTTGTATACGATATTATCAGGAGGAAAGCACACCTTAGATCGGTACGACTGGAAGTAGATCGATTTCATCCTTAATTAATTATTCGACGTATTGTTCTCTATACTATAGAGGCGAGGAAGTTTCTTCCGATCGTTGCTCTCCGACTTTTATCGTAGAGTTCTTCAATCTTATTGGTCACGTACGAATGTGAAATTTATACGTTTTCTATATTACTTCTTTGTTTTTCGTTTACAATTTATTTATATAAATAATTTATATAAACAAGTATAATTAATCGTTAAAAATAAATTGTAGACGAAAGACAATATATACATATATATATGTGTGTATGTATGTGTGTGTGTATATGTACATGTATATAGAAATAATGGGATTTTTCGAGATTTTTTTCGAACACTTTGAAAAAGTGTTAAAAAATTACGTTTTTTCCCTGGTAAAAAAAATGTACATGGCCTCGCGAGGGCCACGCTTCTGGAGCCGTGGCCATGGCAAGGCCACGTTAAATTTTCTACCAGGGTTTCAATCTTGTAAATTTTTTATGTTATTTTCTGTAAGTTTCATCGTTTTGAGATACCTCCTGGTCAGGCCTCAATGTATAATGTCATTTTGAGAACGTTTTATGTTTCACCACCGCGTCTACGTAGACATCCGTGTCGATGAAGTGTATGTTTTTTTTTTTGTTTTTAATTTTGAATTGTTTTTTCTCAAAAAAAAAACCCCCCCCATGATTATAAAAGAATAAAATGACTATAAAAATGACTATAAAAGAACATATGGTAAAAATTTCAAAAAGTTGTCGAATTTAAAAATCATGAAGTTACTTTACAACGACCCTATATATATATTTGTACATATTTACATACTTGTATACGTTGGACATATGTACATGTAACAAAATTGTGTGTTTATATATATATATGACATGTTATATTTTCATATATATATAGTTTATTTACATATTATTTACATATATAAATGATTCATATATAACCAAATATTTGTACAAACTTATTAATATTCATTTTCAACAGTAATTTCTTATTTATAACAATGAAGGTAATTACTATCAATTATAATTTTTCAATTTTCATTTTAAACGACCATTAAAGTATATACAAAAATTTGACAAAATTGTTTTTCCGCGTCTATTTGGAAATTACACATATTAACTTATCCGTTGCATTAGATTTCATCCCGGCATTCTCGGAATTTAGCGACTCCCGTTATATACACACTGCAACACACACACACAAGCGCGCGCGCTCACATGTGTGTGCGTGTGTGCACATGTGTACGTATATGTGTATGCGTTAGTGTATGGATGTGTTAGTGTATGGATGTATACGTTTTGCCGTATATATGCATACACGGCAAAACGTCATCGTGGAATTATCGGTCTGCGATCGGCAAAAAAGGCGACGAGTTAATTGAATCCGCTTAGTCAACTTCAAGGTTCCATCTTGAGCGAACGATTCATTAAGTACGAGAAAAATGGACGGAGATACGGCGAATAGAATTTGAATTGTTCGCGATTTTTAATTAGCAATGTTGATTGTATATATATAGTTTCGTATAGATTGATTGTTTCAGGTGTGCTCGTTGACTCGTTTCTAACTTTTCGGAGCTTTAATCATTTCGTAAAGTTTCTCTTTATTTTGGTTACGTGCATGTATATATATATATATTGCGTTTGATCCAATTAGAAATTTTTTTTTATCGTTCGTCTTCTGAATTTTACTTAAAAACATATCGAATGAAATGTTACAAAAGTAGTTTATTTTCAATATTTATTTCTGTCTAATTTCTTATACTTAATCCCGTCGTATAGGAATTTATTCATTCACGTGCGATTGCTATTTAATCGAATTGTTAGTTATAATTATGATCAAACCGCATACTTAATAAAGATTGTAACGACCTATAATCCCTATATAGGTAGTATATACCGAAGGAAGAAATAAAATTTATAGCAAGTATATAACAGGTGAAATTCGTAGTTCGCGCCGAAGAGGCTAGATTTAAATATAGTTGACTCAGTTTCACCTAGATAGCAGCACGCGAAGTACCTGACTTTGCTGGCATCTGACGTTGCTCGAAGAAAATATTTTCGAAGCTCCATTACTGTTTAATCGATTGTTTACAAACGTATTATTTACAACGATTTGTTGATGTAATACATTTGTTGTATTTTTTTTTATGTAGAAAATCAAATCCTCTAAAATAATGTATAAACTCTTTATTAAAAAGATAGATATTTATAGATAATAAAAATCACCAGGCAGTACAATTCGATATATGTAGTGCTTTATAAATATATATATATATATATATATATATATAATAAATATAATAGAGTTTAATTAATACACACAGAGATACGTATATTTATTTGTATTAATATTATGTATTCATCTTTATCGTCAGAAATGTTTCGTTGTTTGATAAATAATCTGCAATATCTAATTAACTACTAGTATAACTATATTTACTAACAAAGTTGCATATATATTCAATATTAACGACCAAGTTAACAGTTAACCGAGAGTAATATTCAATTTAACTGTTTTTTAAGAGTCAATTATACCGATTTATGAATAGTTTTATGGATATTATAAACTGACTATACTTTTATGAGTACTCGTGATGATCGTAATTAATTCGTTCATGAATTAACGAAAATGCAGTTGTTTTTAATTAACTTATATATAATTAATTTACAGTTTAATATTGCATTTTATTTTCTATTGAAATAATTCGTAAATATTAGTGAATAATTCTTGGTAATTGTACTAATTAAAAAAAAAAAAACTAAATCTTTAACGTTTCGACCGTTCATTACCAAGAATTATTCACTAATACACGGAAAAAATGCTTTGTTGATCCTAACCAGAAAAGTGGTTATGCCTACTACTATTTAATAAAAAATGGACAAGAAATGATTTAAATCTAAATTAAAATAATTCGTAATTGTTCTCAAGTAATTTCGATCCAATATTCCCCAATAAACGAAAATGTCAAGAATTCAGAAACCTACTCATGAATTCATTTTTATTCATGCCATTGTTAAGGGATTGCGAGGCATTCATATTTGTAACCCTGAATTCGGATTCTTTGACATTTAAATTCTTTTTCGTTTAACTGATCAATTACACGCAGTAAAAAAGAAACGATTAAAACATAAAAAATGGATTAACAAGTGTTCAAAAGTTATTCGTTATAAAAAAATGAATCCTTTTCATCTTTTTTAGTCCAAGTTTTCACCTTTCATTCCTTTCTTTTTTTGTTTAATGAGCGCTAAAAGAATTGGTTCCGATGATTGTATTATTGTTCTAACGTCTCATTTACTAATCTGAACAAAATCAATAATTTAAGACTCAATGAAAGGTTAAAACACGATTTTTTAAAATTATTTTTACAATATTTTTTCAGACGAAACAACATTTCAAAAAACATTTCATGCAAAATACCCAATCCTTCCAAATATTTTCGGAATTGTTGTCTGTTTCACACACGCACATCCACGCACACATAAAATAGCTTATGAAACAAAAACTATTTTCAGTGTTTTTCAATTAAACATTCATTTCATTTAACTAAACATCTGATAAAAACGATTTAATAAGTATCTTTAGTTTTTTTTTTTAATTTTATTAAATTAACACATAATTTATGTTATATTCAATATATATATATTCAATATAAACAAAAATATATGATATATTGAAATGGGTATATAGACCATACGAAACCAAAGACTTGGTTATTTTCCGAAATGATTTTTCCGCTATCAATTCGTGGAACTTTCAATCGGTGTACCAAAGTTTTCTAATTTGGATAAGATCGACTCATCCATCTACTTATCTTGCAGAGTCGTCGCACGATACGCGACGTTAAGAAATTATTAAAAAATCTTTGAATTTTTATTTTTTTTGTCAGAAGACGCGAATAAAATGATTGTTTGTACAGCGAAAATCACACGCTTTTCTTAGGGAAATCCACAAACGAACATTGCGTTCGATCCCATTCGGAAACTCGTGGATAGAGCGGTCCTAGTAGGAGTGGACGAAAAACAATAATAGCCGATATACAGAGCGATGCGTGCCATAAAGCAAGAACTCTGCCGCAAGGACACCGGACACGATGCACACGCCCAAGCGACGACCTAATCATCGGCCGACACTTTCCCACGTGCCTAACCTAACCTAACCTAATCTATACTCGTGTCCGCGAAGAAAAACGGTCTCATCACCTATACGCCACGTGCTATATATATATATATATATACGTCCATACATAGGTGCGTGTGTGTGTGCGTGTGCGCGCACGAGTTGTGCACAATGATATCTGGCACGGAGTATAGGCGAGTCTGCCTCCCGTCCGATTCGGTTTGCAAAGTCACGCAGTTGCATTTTCAGTCAGCGGATTTCCCGCAGCTCATCGTACTGGACATGTGTATTAATACGCGATGCGCTTGCAGAATCTACATTAATGAAGCTATATGTGGCTACATATATACTATTTTGAGCTTAACCGGGATGAAGGGTCCTCGGCAAAGATTTGGCGAAAATTAATTGTTCATAGGACCAATTTCCATCTGTTGCATACCAGGATCAGATATATCGAAAAAAAAGAAAGTATTGCTGTGGCAACCATACTAACCATATTAATGATTATGTCAACCAAGGGTATGGTCGTGTCAACTATATGGTATGGTTGCCCCAACAATACTTTTTTTACGGCTCTAGTAGAAAATAAGATTCTGGGTTAGAAAAATTGGGCAGAAACTTGTGTCATTTTCTACTAGGGAGTTAAAAATCTATTAAAATGAATTTGCCAGAGGCAGAAAATGAATTCAATTTATTGTAACGAAACGAATAATTCATGAGTTTACTTGTACAGATAAATATATAGATTGAAAATTCATATATGTGTGAATACGTCAATGCGTTCCAATTTAAATTTCAATCCATGAATGTTATTTATAAATTAAATTCTATGCTTTTCTATTCAAAGATGAAAAATGAACTTTTCCATTCGAAAAAAAAACGTTTAGAAATATGTGCATCTTTGTGCACCCTATAAGTGCATTAATGGTATTCGAAAAATTACCCGAATTCGAGAAATACATGGCGTGATAAGCTTCAATTGTTATTGTTGCACGCGTTGATTCTTCCGTACTGATTAACGTATAGTATTGAACAATTGGGATGCGATGTTGAGCCGAGCGATATATCAATGTTGGAGCGGCAATATATATAATGGAGGCGGAGGCGGAAATTAGAGGCGAAGTACGTCGCCTTCGTCGGATCTGTCGAATCCTCGGTCTGATCGGGAAGAAATAACAAAAAATAAAAAATGCGGCCGAGAAGAAAACAATAATTATCCCGCAGACAATACCGTTCGCCGCCGCGTGCACTGTGTGAACCGGCAGTGTCGTCATTGCGTAACCTCCGACTCATTCAATCGGGGCTCATGAATGCGACGAGCCGCTAGCCAGTTATGGCCAATATGCCGGGGCAGCTTTTATTCAAAACTGAAACTGGACACGCTGAAATTAAAGTGTCTCTTCTTTCTTAGTTTTTTTTTTTTTTTTTATTATATTTTTTCATAGTTTTTTAAAATAACATTTATTGACTTTGACAGAATTTGAGTTACTCATTTTGAAAGTGCGATTGTTTCTTTAGTCAATCTGGTGAACTATATGAAATGGGATGATACTTTAGCAGGGTAAAAACTTCAATGAAGAAAGAGCGGCTGAATTTGAATACGATGATATTTATCAACTGAAAAATTGACAGCGAAATCCGTTCAGAATCGAATGAGACATTTTTTAAATACATCATTTTTTTCTGGTTTCATATATATATGTTTCTCATTCAATTGCCATCAGATGACAAGGATATTTTTTATAAAATAGTATTTAGAAGCGTAGAAGAGAAAATAAAATCTTGAAAAATGTTATTATTATTTATAAAATTTACGATTAAAAAATTAACGTATTTTGTTTTTTTACAAATTACTTACCGCAGTAGGGATTCTGCTCTATCCGGTAAACGAAATATATAGGATTGCAAATGTTAAGATTGGATTAAAAAGGATTCATAGCGATTGAGATTGATTCATTTTATATACCGATGAATTATTCTTAATTTTTCTTAATTCAACATTTCAACTTTCGATCATTTTTTGGTCACTGGGTATACATCTCCATAAGTTTACTATAATATGATAAATACAATATATCGAAATGTTCAATTTCTTTCTTGATCTTATTATATGTATATGTAGGGTGAGTCATTTTAATCGACGGATCCAAACATCTGCCAAAATAAGCAATAAGTTAAAAAAAATTGTCAAGACAAAAACTGTCGAGTACAATAGGGGTAATCGATTTGTCATAATGATTTTGACCTTCAGGTCGATTTTCAAGGTCACTTTGAAGGTTAAAGTGGTTTCTTTTTCATAAATGGAAACCCCTATCTCCATAATATAATTATTAGCGAATAATACTTGGAAAATTGGATATAAAAATTACATATAATATTTACTAATTGTAATTATTTTGAAATATTTTGTAAAACTAAGAGTCGAGACTCGCGAAATAGGCAAAATCAATTCAATTATTAATTAGTTTACGAACGCAAAAAAATTTGATTATAACCGAAGAAAATGATATCCAATCTCCGCATCAGGTGTTTTTGTGCAAAGTCCACTGTAGTGTAGAGATAGGATATAGGTAAAAAAAAAAAAAAAAAAAAAAAAAAAAAAAATAGTTGAGTGGTCTCGACATCAAGGACGCCGGATGTTGTACGAGCACACCTCAATATACGACCTATCTACTACGCTGGTCTTTTTCCCACATTTGCGATTGTCCGAGTCGCGGGTATCCAATTTTGCCAAGTATTTTCCAACATTGATCAAAGTCATTTTTTATTGACTTTTACTTTTAATATAAATTTATTTAAAATATCAAATACAATTTACGTATCTTGCTAAACGTATTGTTTTATGTCACTATATCGAAAGTGCTGATTTCTCTCTTTTATTTTAATAGATCTTTAATCGTAAAAACACTTAACGTCGATTAACGTTTGCACGTCACATCTCGACATTTGCATATATTTCTCACGTCCAAATATGTAAATAAAAACCAATCATTTTATATCGTAAATTTCTCTTAATTTCTTCGGGGTGACATTTCACTTTTCACGTAGAGAACATTATCGGATTCAGCTCGAAAATAGGGTAAGAAGTCACTCCAGAAAGCGCGTAATATCACTGTTAAAAAGTGAAATTCAACTACAAGGAATTTATAGAGTACGACAATATGACATTAGTGTTTATAAGAAATATACCAAAAAAAAATTCTACAAATATTATACTGACAAACATCGACAATCGTCAAAATTAAAATAATAATGAAATATATACGCGAGATTATATACGAAAAACTATAAAAAGTCATGAACAAAGTTTTCGTGGATTGCAATTAATAACTACTACTTTTATACTGTTTATGAATTAGGAAAATGAATAACAATTCCTACCACCAGTTCGAAATCATAAAAAATCTATACTAATTACAAAATAATAAGCACATCAGTTAATGTTCACGATCACCGTACGACTCATGTATCGGCAGTAAATGGATTTTCTAGAAATAAATAAACATATTTCACAAATTTGATTAATAACATTTTGCAACAATTTGCAATATCACATTGTCATCATGCAGTATATTAAATTTCACACTCGAAGAGCTCCTATTTATTTTCGTTGAAATTTCACTCCAGAAAGTGTAAAATATCACTCCATGAAATTTATGTAAAGTATACATTATCAAAATATTATGCAAAACTTCGATACAACAGGAATTGCGTTTAAAAAAAAGCGCTTTCAAGGATTGCTTTACGACAGAAATGTACTCTTTAAATTTCTTGGATATTTCGTGTTGCAAAGAGTGACGAATGATCCACTCTTTCAATTTTAGGAAAATTAAAATTGGATATTGATAAATAATAAACACATGGAAAAAAGTCTGCAAATTCGTTATATAATATTGACTACAAACTCTACACGAAAGCAGATAATAGTATATGGTTTTCGATACGAGTGTGTAAAAGTTCTACTTTTACGCACTGAATCGTAATTTCGGTATAATGATATTATACACGCGTGTCCAACAATAATTTTTCGTATAGTAATTTAGTGTCCATAGACTTTAGATGTTCGTTTTTACTGCGTAAAGTCAACTTTTAATATGCATTTTTATTTCGCGCACGTTCACATATATACGTTGTAACAGGTTTTTTTTTATTTTTTTTTAATTTATTTTTTTTTTTTTTTTTTTATATTACCCATTACAAAATACCGAGGTGTATTATATAAGCCTAGAACAGAGAATCATCTAGTGACTTACTCGTAATTTAGGCAAAAGGGACCAAGTAAGGCGGAGGTACCTTCTGATGACCTGGGAAATGCACTAATAGGCGTATATTATGTAAAGTAATGTTTTTGTTTTATGTATTTTTTTTTATACGCGGGGATAACTACCAAGGTTATAAGAAAAACCTATAAGGTGAAAACGGGACAATAACAATCAGAAGCAAGTTTGGTCTGTCACTACCCATCAGGAGTGCGGCGGTTCTTAAATTCAAGGCCGCAGCCATTGAAAGGGTCTCCGTTTTGAGTAGCATCGCCGTCTTGGGATGTTTTCAAGATCAATACTCGGATGAAGGAATCTACCTTACCGTCCGGTGAGGGTCATTGATGACTCTGTGGCGAGCAGTACCATTTTGCGGGGCTGTATTTCGCGGTTTTCGAACCAACCCCGATGATTACCGATGAGGGGTTGAGCGGACCCATACTTCTGGTTAATCTGGTTGTTGACGCCATTCTCTGCTTTTATGTCCCGCCGTAAGCTCGGTTAAGGAATTAATTAAAACAATTGTTCGCAGTTATTAAATATTGTATAGAAAATTTTATGATAATCTCAGCATTTCTTATCTACCGGGATAAGAAGTACCGAGATGAGAATAGTTTACAAAAGATCATACCGTCGAACGTTAATATACCACGCTCTGGTGCAGTGCCGGGAACCGAAAGTGTTTCCGCCAACGGTCCAAAATGATGCCTTTTTCTAAATTACTATTGGTTCATTACATAATTATAGTCGAATATTTGTTGACAGAAATATTGTATGGTTTATTCGAGGTTAAATTTAATTATTACCGAGATTATTCGTTTTCTTTCTATATATTTTGTCAATCCACGTCTATATTATGGTATGCTGTGATTGTCGAATTACCGCGTTAAAGAAAGTGAAATGTAGATGTAGAATAAAAAATCCTGAGAAACAGAATTCTATACAAAAATATTAAAATAAGAAATGAATAAAATACGTACAATAAAAGTAAAACTAGCGAAGTAAACAAAAACTAAAAATCAAATCGCCAGTCAATGGAATAAATGCAGAAAAAGATAAAATGCGATATACGTCACGGATGATCGAATCAGTTGAATTTTCGATGAATCGAGGATCGGTAACGAGGAGAATCGTCGGACCTCGATTGTAATCCTCGCTGCGAATTGTATATGTATATATATATATATTTACGAAAAGGATTAAGGTTGGTGGGTACAGGGGGGGGTCCCTTCGTAGAGTGGCCACGTGTTGCTCAATACACAAACGTGCTCGCGTACATATCAGAGTGGCGGGGAACCGCAAGAAGGTGGAGGCACACACGGATGATGCATATATGTACCACGCATCTATAATCGTCCGTGCGTTTGACTTCGATCACGAGGGTCGGCACGTGAGTTATTTTAGCGCCCATGATGGATGCGAGAATATTATTCCGGTTCGTCCCCAATGCGAATAACCAAATTATTTTAATAATAGCATTGCCGAGTATATTTTAGCGATATCGCGCGCTACTTATATTGCTGCATTGTTTCGTTACATTTTTCTATAGCAATTTTCGTAGCGAGGTGGAGAATTTTTAGCCGAGGTCGTCGTATAAATAAATAAACGTTGCGCAAATAAATCTTTGCAACTTTTTATAAATATATCCGTCCGACTACGTTACATTGATAATAGGCGCATGCCTCGCCGTGAGCTTGGCCAATGACATTGAATTCGTATATACGAATTTCTTATTTTGTTTACCGACAACGTGAGACGTGTCCTGGATTTTTACATCAACTTATATAACGATATACCGAAATTTGTACTAATTAAAATAAAACCAATATTTGTCTGGCCTTGCGTGTAATTAAGAAAAGAAACGACATTTTCTTTAGAATAATAAACAAATAATATACATATATACATATATATGTTGATATAAACGATGAATATAACAGAAGCTGGCACACACGCCAACAGATGGCGCTGTTGATCGCTCATCTCGTAAGTTACGTGTCATGCCACAGAATACGAAAAAATGTTACTCAACGAAACGTTCGTTAGTAGCGCCATTTACGATAACAAGATCTAATGCAAATAACCTCAATGATTAAATATAAAAAAAATTTGCTCGCGCTCCTAAATATACTATATTTGGTGCAAAATAGAAATATAAAAGGTACTCCCAAGTTTTTGGACACCCTGTATATCATAACACAATGTTATATTATAAAACTAAATTTTCAGCATTTTAAATACATTTTTAATATTGATATATTTTTCGCAAAATGAAAACCACACAATACGTAACTGATCCACAGTGTATGTTTAGATTTACGCTAAGAGATGGTGCGGTTTAATTCACGTTTTCGAAAGTGAACCTTCCGTAACATATATATCTTATTATTTATTTTTCATTTTTTCGTTTCATTTTTCGACCACGTGATATGACACGTGATATTGCATTGCGTTATCAATTTATCAGATATACATGGCAATATATTCGGAGGTATATACGCATATTGTGATGTGGAGATCGACATCGGACATGGAGAGCAAGAGGCATGCCATTGAGAGAGCGCAGATGGGACCCATCTTGCGAGTCGGAGACCGAGCTTGCGTCCGTCGCCTGTCGTCCGACAGATAAAGCCGAGTCGCCGAGGCACGTCCGATTAAAATATAAATTGCGACTATAGGGAAAATGCGCCTTCGCTCGCCCGTGCTGCTCCATGCATGAGCACGCCGACGTCTATTCCGCCTGATGCCGCGTAGAGTCCAGTTAAGCGCCCTTTAGATATGGACCACGCCGATTGCATTGTAATCCCAGGATTTTAATATCGCTATTCTTGAAGTTACGTTTTTCCCTCTCTCCGTTTCTTTGTTGGTAATTTTTTTCTTCTTTTACGCGGCGGGATGAACTATACACGCCACCACATTCGGGATCTGGAATATGGCTTTTTTTTTAGTACAATTCAGAACAGATACAAGACACTGTATGCAATTTTTGGTTCGATTAGTAAAAAGATCAGTTATGACACTGTGACAATTAATGTCCAAGTATTCTGACGGGATTTTTCATATTTATAACTTTGCATATCGAGGCAGGATCAATATTCACTATCACATTAGTATTAATCCCATTATAATAGAATAACTATTAATACATGAATCGCACCTCTGCGACATTTCGATTTTATTGAAATAAGAAAGTGATTGAAGTAGCAATTTTTTTTTATATCAAGGGGGGGGGGGGGGGGTCAAGGGGGGCTTAACCCCAAGTTTGCACCCCTGTAAACCCCCAGCTTCTTTAATGGCGGCCAAAAAGGTTGTTATAACTCTGTTGCTATTGGTCGTACGAGGCTTATCGGGTGCTCATTTTGAAGGGTTTTTATTAAGCTCTACAAATTAAGTGTATATTATATAAAAGTCAATAGACATTTTGACGTAGGATCGATAGTTTTCGAGATCTCGAACGCGAAAGGAAAAAATTGAACCAAAAAATTTGCTTTTTTGCTTCTAATTAATTTCAGCCGTAAGATATCGAAAAAGTCTTAAAAAGAAACTTGTAGGCAACAAAAAAACGAGCAATTTAGTTTTTTTAGTCGCTTCATTTAGTTGATAATTGCGCCTCGTAGAGGGCGCCAAAGTTGTGAGTCAGCGCTACCGCATCGGTGCGGACGTCAAAAAGTACTTCCACCTAGATTTCGATTCTATTAACGCCGTAAGAATACATTGTAATATTATTTTTTGCTCTATACGGTATTTTGCAGTACTTTTTAGCATAAGAAATATCGTTGTAAATATTAAGGGGGAAGCTGGTCTAGAGCCCCAAAAAAATAGGGATATTTTATGAATTTATTTTGACTCAACAAAGGAATCAATCGAAAATCTGTGAAATAGGTTTAATAATATAGGTTTCATGGTACAAATACAAATTTTTTCGTGTGAATTAATTTCAAAATGGCCGCTGTCCAGCGTTTCTCCGAAGAAATGCTTTTTTCTAATGGGTCCATGGCCGAAGACGTAAACTCCTTAATTTTTGTCCTGGATCAAAAAATAAAATTTTTTTAGTTTCTATATAACAACAGCAAGAGACGTACGTAGGATTTTTTCGATATGTTGTTTTTTCGCGAAATGGTGCACGTTTGTTTTTTGTGATTATTTCCGACAGGAGCACTTGCAAAGAATTCGGCACAGCAGACTTCACATTTTCCACAAACTCGTCGGGAGGTGGGTAGTTGTCTGTATCATAATACACCGAGCGAATGTCTGAACGAATAACAGCTGCAGCTTC
>JAPYZR010004496.1:0-13790 GCA_030522945.1 Trichopria nigra | reverse complement strand
AAAATCGTACGATAAAAAACCAAAGCTTGTTGGAAAGTTTAGATATTTTGTGCAATTTTGTGCATATTTGCGACAGTAAAAAAAAATTCCTTCCCACTCGAATTTTTGATTGATTAAAAATTTTTCAAAAAAAAATCGTATTTTTTTTTGAATTGTTAATTAACAATTCAAAAGCAAATTTTTGAAATTTTTAAACTATTCTGTCGTGAAGAGCGTACCCGAAAATAGTAGGATTGGGTATTTTCCAAAAGATTTTCTTACTTTTTCACAAAGTTTCCTGAGCTCAAACGTCAGATACAAATTTTGCCTTTTTGGGACTTAATGGGTTAATGCATACATAAATGCATATTACATATTAAATTAGTAGTAAAAATGGTTCTTGAATTAAATGTTGAAAATATATTTTTTTATTTGTGATCAAAGAGCAATATAAATTGTTTATTTTTTCAGAATATATATATTCCAGAAAAATTTACGAATTTGGAAAATTAATAGTTGGAAGATCCTTAAATTGTGACCATCAAACAAAAATTTAATTTTGACAAAGAGTTCACTGTATTACTAAGACATTTATATTTAAACATGTCAAGCTTTGAGTAGTTGTATTATTTGACAGTAGGCGCCACTCAAAATTTCAGATCCCAATACATCAAATTTTCTTACCACTCTTTATAGCATAATGGTTCAAGGTTCGTTATATATCATTCCCCAGAGATCAATACAAATATTTAACACGTAACGCAATTTTCATACAATATCGGCACCGACAAATAAATAAGTTCTACTACAATTAAATTTCACTTTTTAAATGAAGTTATTATAGACAATAATTTAATAACTTTTATTTAAATTTTAGATATTTCTTGTAATTTCATGCACCAATTCTTTGCACCTCACGTAGAATATCTAAGTGAAAACCGCAGGCGAAACCAACACAATCACTGCACAATAAATTAACAATGAATCACTTTTGCTAACATACTTTTGCTAATTTTTTATTGTATGAAATCATTACTATAATTGTGGCGATTCTACGTATTAAAACAAAATTATTCACAAAATTATAATTATTATTATTATTATGATGCAAGCTCTAACGAGATAAAATTAATTATTTTTTTTTATATAGACGGATGATAAAGAACTTTCGGGAGCTGAAGACGAGAAAGAGGTTGAGAAGGCGTTATTAAAGCCTTTGCTCTCATTAGAAGACCTCGTGAGATTTTCCACGCTTGAGGGCAGCGGTGGTGATTCTTTACGGACGCTGTTGCAGCGGGGACAAGAATCGGGGGTGGAATGGCCGGGTTTCGAACATGCGAACATAGGAACCTACATCCAGAAAATGTTAGCAACAGCAGCTCCTTTTAAAGGTATTAAGGTTTATTAAAAGTTTAAAGGTATTAAGGTTTATTAAAGGTTTAAAGTAGCAATGCTGTTAAAATTTAAACATCAGTCTTATTTTTTCCTCCCTATGATGACGCCGAAGAGACCAATTACTAATCAAAATGATTAGTAATGTAGAATAACTAAATATTACTAAAACTGCAATTTAAGTAAATAACGAGATTATTGCACAAAACTGTAATTACGGCCTTGGAGATACGAAAAATGGCATACGAACTTCATAAGTGTTCTAGTATTTATTAATATAAACGATGTACTTTTGACTCTGGCACATCTTATCGAGTACTATTTTAACAATGATGCGAATTACCTGGGCATTTACCTCTGAAATGAAAAAAACTTAATATGATTATATTTTTTTACGTTGTCCCCGTTTTTTGTTACCCTTCCGTCTAATAGCAGGTAGTCTCCTATAGATGGACCAAACATGGTTTTTCTTTCTAGGCAATTACATTATCTCGGCTCTCAAACTTTTGTTTTTTGGAACCATCCGAAGTCAGTCCGTCCAATTGCGTCTGCAGCCGGCTTCGCTCACTCTGTACCCACACTTGTGTGTACAAACGGTATAAAGAAACTGCAGCAAACCTATGACAAGTACAGCCATTCCTAGGGCAATTTCCGTAGTACAGTTGTTGACCAATACTTCTCAGTAACGCCGGGTAGCATTCAGAGTCAAGCGTGGTTGAGCCCGCACATACTGCGAGCACCTGGGTGACATGCAACCGGTCATACTGTTATTGCGACGGGAATCGAACCCGCGACCTTCGCGACGGTCAATAAGACTGATGACATAGCTCGCACAATCATCTCGTCGATAACTTAATATGATTATGTATTGTTTAATAATAGTTTATTGTCTTTATTATCAATTATAATAAAAGAAAATATTTCAGGACTCGAAACCCAAGACCAACCCATTCCGGAAGTGATGAGACGGTTGATGAATGAAGATAAGAGGTTAAATAAAGATACAAATTTAAACGGAGACCAATCACATCACCCCCATCAACATCTTCTTCAAGTGGTACATCAGCATCAACAAGCCTACTTGCAGTCGCAGCAACGTGGCCCGATGACGAATGACGACTTCAATCCTAATATCGAGGAAGAGGCCAGTGACAGTGGTCACGGTAGAGCCATATTGAAAATTCCGTCCTATAAACCGGCAAGTACACCCGGTTCCAGTAAGAATGGTGAGCCAAGTTCCGCAGCGTTTGTGCAAAGTTTTGCAGCTGCCGCCGCTGCAGCCAGTGCTGCCACAAGAAGCCCTGGATTACTCGAAAGAGCTAGCCCTGCATTTTCAGGAACAAGCAGTCCGACGAATTCTCTTGTAGGAAAGGGTATGGGTGTCAACTTTCGAGATGTCATCGCTAAGAGCATCAGCCATAAGTTCCAGGAAGGTCAGACAACAGCAGGCATCCCTGGACAAGGAGCTCAGTCTGGGCAGTCAATGGTCAACGAGCCAAATCCTTTTAAAAGAGGTCCCTATACTCCACCACAACAGCAACAACAGCAGCAACAGCAGCAACAACAAATTTCTACCCAGCAACAAACTAATAAGCCCCAACAAACCCAAGAGAATAAGCCAAAACCTGGTACTGGTGGTAAGGGTACGCGCCCGAAGAGAGGAAAGTATCGAAATTACGATCGTGATAGTTTGGTTGAAGCTGTACGTGCTGTTCAACGTGGAGAAATGAGTGTTCACAGGGCCGGAAGTTATTATGGTGTTCCACATTCCACTCTTGAGTACAAAGTCAAAGAAAGACACCTGATGAGGCCGCGGAAACGGTAAGAATCGCCCTTATGTTTTCTTCGAGATCGGATGTCTTCCGAATTTCGTAAAGTATTTAGTAACGAATACGTTTCCAGGGATCAAAAGCCACCAGATGAAAAAGTGAAGGAAGTCGCTGCCGCAAGTACTATAGGAATGCGAGCCAGCACGCCAGATAAGAAGCCTCAAATGAAGCCCCAAAAACCATTTACACCTCCAGGTGGTATACCCGGACCAAATGGCTTGAAAATGCCACCGTTCATAGAAGGTATGCCTCATCTACCATTCGCGCATCCTTTCAATTTTTGGGGTCCAACGCCGTTCATGCCCTCGCCATTCATACCCGGAAGTCCAAATGTTCCCAGTATGTTGCCAGAGCAATACTTTGCGACTCAACGGATGCGCGGCCTCCAAGAGCAGCAAAGGAATGCAATTGCTCATCAGCAACAACAACATCAGAGAGAAAGAGATGGAATGACTCCATCATCAGAACCCGGAACATCTAACTGTCGGAGTTCGTCAATAGTAAAGTCCACAAGGGAAATTGCCGACAGTTTATATGATGGAACTAGTGCAAACGGCAGTTTTCTGGATAATCTAATTAGGTCGAGTCTCGAGACCGGGATTTCCAGGGATCAACGCGCAGTAATTGAGGCCAGAAATCAGCAACAGCAACATCCGGAAGCTCTTAGTAGCAAAGCCTTGATAGATCAGCTATGTAGAAATTCCCGAAGAACTCCACTGCCGCGTATGACACAAGACAGTAGCGAAGATGAAAGCTACCGGACAGCGAGCAGCAACCGATCGTTGCCGGATAGGCCGGAGCGAGTTCCCACAATCGACTTGAGCCCCACACCTTCTGAAAGAGGTCGCATAGATGACGGAAGTGATCGTTTAACATCACCGCCAACGCCTCTCTCTCTTTCTAGAGTCGGTAGTAGGGACGAAGATACTCGGGACTCACGTAGTAGTAGAGAACGCGAAATACAGAATGGCAGTTCGCATCCGGAAGATCGCGAGAAAAAAACTCCGACTAAGCCAAATCACTACCCGGATGTACACAACCTCTACGCCGTATCAACCGACAAAAAAAGTGCCTGTGATAGTAAGCTTATTATAGAACATTCGAGCCAGAAGACTCAGCAGCAAATGCAACAACATAAGGAGTACGCGGGAGTCAGTGGACTGGGGGTGCAACTCCAGAGGGGCTTTAACTCCGAAAACAGGTCCGGAGTTGAACAGTTAGCCACTATTTCACCCACCAATCAGCAGTCGCAAGAACATCGCGGTGCGACAACGGTGCTTAGTACGGAAGACTCGGTAGAACAGTGAACGAAGATGATACCTTCACGTAAAGTATACTGTTAATCATAAGGGCGATAAACTAAATACGCAGTAACTACACTTCCTTCTCATGACTTCGCCGTCGTTACTTTCGCCCATTATTCGCGACTGAAATCCATTATAATTGCGCGAGACATTTCGGGTCACACATTCGTTTTCACAAATTCATTTCCATCTATTCCTTCCTATACGGATCCTAAGAATATGAGAGTTGATCGACAGAAGAGATGAAGAAACAAGATAAAAACCAGACGACAAAAAATGCACGTAAATGCGACATCAACAAACTACTGTATACCAATGCGATTCCACTAACTTCGACGCCGTTAATGTCGGATATGGAATTATAGAAAACTTCTGTTAAGCACTATCGTATCTACATGATACAATTCTTTCGACTACGAAAAATGATTGAAAGAAAAGGCATTATGATGATAACAAAATGAGTACCTATAAGGTAGATATCGGACGAAAAATAACACGTAATTTACACGAAGTAACACTGCGTACTCACAAACATACACAGAATAACGACAGTACATACCATACACGTAAACTACATGCCCTCATGAAACATATTCGCACGTCACCCACTTCACGCCATACACACAAACACATAAACACACGTAAAGCGTGATTTACACCTAAGATTCCCATGTAAGAAATGAAACCGTGTAATCGCGAAGAGGAAAAATTATGTCGGTGAATGCAAAGTACGACGGAATGCTAAATACGAGGGAAACAAAACTTATAGAGAAGACATTTTTGCGCCACGTTCACCGTACCTATATTGTTCTCTTTAACTAATACCGTGTAATATCGACGATGGTCGGATGAAGTAAGAAAAAATTGAACACAGCGTATTTTTTCTCTATCGATGTAAACTACCTAACGTAAACGTATACCTATTATTAACACTATTTAACTTTTAAGAAGGCAACCTAACTATATAAGAATGATATATTATATATAAAAAAAAATATATATATATATATATATATACATATATTTTTGGTCATAACGAAAGATTAACGAGGAGACGATGCGAGCCAAGAATTTTGTTGGCGCGCCAAGCGTTTTTTCACAAGGCGACAATATTCTCTGATATCTTAGTTTCTTCGGGCCGGCGTTTCGACTATATTTATTAAAATGTTCGTAAGCGAGAATGGAAATTAGGTACGTACCTTGAAATCATAGTCGATGAAATCGCGACTGTACTTTTGAAGTTTTATCTACTAAAATTATAAATGTGATGAAATTTAGGAAACCATAATTTTCTGCCACATATAAACAAAGAACTATTTTAAATTATAAAATAAATTGTATATTCGCGCTTTCATTGACTGAACAGTTGGAAACCACGTATAAAATTAGAAAGAACATGAAACACGAAGAAGAAAGTATGAGGAGTAGAATGATTAACAAATGAATGAAAAAGGAATAGACAATGGGAATTCGAGATTCAAAGTCGCGCGCCTCAACTCGAGTCTCTCCTGACTGGTTTTCGCGTCTACGCGTGAAAGTCCACGTTTTGATACGAATTGCAAATTTTTTACCAATCCCCCAGCATTAAAGTAGCGTTATTCGAGAGACTTACAAATATAACTCCATTTCTCATCATGGAGTTCTTATCCTACGGCGTTAACAGGGATTAGCAGGCGAGTCCTGGCGTAGGAATTTTCCCGCGACGAACAAAATATAAAGAACAAACAACAAGGAACAAGATAAGAAAATTGACGTCATGCTTCGATTTATTCGGAGGGAAACATCGAACGAGTAAGAGAAAAATGTTGATTCCAAATGTACAATTAACAATTTTTCTAATTTTTTAAGCATGAGCATTTTGTACCAAATCATAACAATTATCGATTGGATTTCAGGATCTTGTGGTGTATTTTAATGAATCAAACTATCTCCGGAATCGGTGAGAAGATATTTTAGTTTAATTTGAATGATTATGTAATCTCTCGAACATATGAGATACACCATTATAGAAAACCTGTTTCATAAATTTAAAGACTTTACAATGAAGGCGTCGTGTCATAATTAACAATCTTGCAATTCTTGAAGAAGACAAATGTGAAGATTTTCGTAAATTAGCCGGACCAAAATTTCGTAAAAGGATTAAGCGAATCATACTGGATATATTATTTGCTGAGTGATGTGAAAAGTCACTAGAAGTTAATAAATGGATTGCGGGAAATGGAATAACGAAGGAGTATGAGAGGCTCTGATAATGCAGAAGATGTAAGCGCGAAAACTGAATTCATTTTAAGTTCGCCAAAAATTAAAAACTTATAATCAAAATAAATTGTAAGAGGGTAACAACCACGCACTCATCATGACTCTTATACGACTGAAATTCTAGGCTGTACATAATGTAAGGCATGTATGTTCGGTGTTTAAAAAGTTCTTTATTATAAACAAAAAAAGTTATAATACACGAAAAAAATCATATAAATGGCAAGGTTACTCTCTCGGTGTTTTGGAAACGTAACTTTAACAAATTTATTCGTATTTAAACGGAGGAAAAAACAATGCGCAAGTATTCGAATGTAATGGTTTAAGGTCTGTTAGGGTTAAAAGTAAGGAAAAATGTAAGAGAGGGGAAGCATTTATCATCGCGTTTATGTATACGCGTAAATTTATCGTTAATATATAAAAAGAAAAAAAAAATCCGCACGAGAACAAGGAAATAAGCAAGTTACTCGCATTCGGTGTGACTCTTCGAACTTCTTCATGCTACCTTCAGAGCTCTTTATTCTAAGTGTTTACCCCTAAATAGGAGAAAAACGCAATTCAAGGTGAAACAAGATGATATGCGCCAATAAGGATATGCAAATGTATACATAGTATATAACCCAGGAACGACTCCGGTTTCTCTATAAAATCTCAAAAACATTCGAAACGATACATGTGCGATTCGCGGAATAAAGTAACCGCATCCTCTTATGTTAATAATTTTTAGCATAAAAGGTTGAGATAGGTATACTTACTCTACTCTTATTCTATTCCTTGAATCGTTGTGCATAAATGAGTAATATTTCGGCAGGTGATTTATCGATTAGTGTATTATCCAGGAATATTGCTGCATCTTTCTCTATTTCCCTTCTTTGCACTATCGTGCTATTCCCTTATCAATAAAAGCCCACACACTTCCTTTCTCACACCGTGATGAAAATAAATTTATCGTTAGATGTGACAATTATATTATATACAAATGATCTATCGCTATCATAATTGTCGTTATTAATTATGGTTAGGTAATTCGGACAAATTGTCGACGTTCGTCGGTTCGACGAAGATTTCAAAAGAATTTGAAGAGACGCGCACGCTTTCTAGGCAGGCTTTTCTAAAATTCCAAAAGGTGCATTAAATGGTAGTCGACAAAATCGGTATACGACCTTTGCACGCTCGACTCTTTTTCGGGGTCTTTTGCGATTTCGTATTTATTAACGAATTTTCCATTTTTTGGAAATTTGTAAAATATTTTGTAATATATTTAACTTTTACTAAAATCGGTCATTTATGCGAATAAAGTTCTTGACGTTCCTCCCATTAAAAAATACGAAGTATACATCCTTATAGAAACGCTAGATAAATCACGTAGCCAATTACACAAAAGATCGGCGAGAAAGAGATTACTAGCGTGCGCGACGTTTTATTCCAAAGTGAAACTTCAGCGCGCGGCGTCAATTTAGAAAAGTCACGATCAAGCTAGAAACGCCAGTCATATATAAACATGACGAAAATTGATGCCCGGAATATTTCTACCCAGAAGTTACGTCGCAAAAGTAATGCCACGATTGGCGTGTAGCGAATGAAAATTAGAAGATCGCAGAAAGCTGGGTAAAGGAAATTTTAAGATTAAATGAAGATATATTATATTAAAATATCTGTGATGTAAAAAAGTAACAAAATTTTGATGTATATTTTTCACAAGATATTGTAATCCAGCTAGTGTATATTTCATAAGATTACGATGCTACTGTAATTATATGAGATTCGTGACAAAGTAATTAAACGTTTACGTGACGTGGTCCACACCTGTGGTCGGACGGGACCAAGATGGCGGGCATCGCTCGAAGAGTCGAGTCCAAAGATTCCCGTTTTTACTTTCTTTTCTCCACAAATATACCATTTATTTCAAGAAAATCGCGATTATCAATGTGTGTTTAGAATTCGTAAAAGAGATCGTCGTAATGTCAAAGACAAAATCCAATTTCGCGTTATGTACACAGATAAATATGAACCTTCCTTCTCTATCATTTCATCTCGTTCATAATCCAGTTTTCAGAAACTAGGATTAAATTAATATGACAAGCATGACAAGCGGGATTTTCGAACTACTAAATGAAGGCGTTTCTTCATTGGCGTAAATCAAAGAAATGTCAATCATTTTGGGATGGGGGGAGGGCGTAAAGCTGTTACTCTTGCTCTACGTTACTGCTACCATTAACCGACAAAGCCCCAAAAACTGGGAAACTTGGTCCGATTGGCCCTGAAACGAATTGATGTCAGCGTTCTCATATTAATGTCACGATTAAACGGATTCAATTACATCGTAGAAAATTTTAACGGCCAAAAAATTTTTTCGTATAAGATACCTCTTCGTAAATTTAACATGATTTAGAAATATCTAATTTTGGCGAGTTATCTTCGGATTTCGAGAATATCGAATGGGTAAGGTTTAAATAGTTCCAAATCGTGCCTAAGTTTTTTGTAAGTTACATTTTATTACGACCGTTAGTCTCAATCACTTTACGAATCTACAAAGCTATGACGGAAAATGCAGTTCATTTAAGTTCAACAAACGAAGGCGGAAACATGAGAGACTAACAAGTGTTAAAATGTCATAAATATTTATAACATATTAAGAGTTGTTTTAGAGTGACGCATAGACCGAGAAGATGCACAAAAGTGCATTTCGTGAACGTATATCTTCTACGTTCCAGGGCCGAACGGCCGCCATCTTGAGTTCCCTGAATTTTCTAGGTTCCATTTTTGATCGAATATAAGTGCAATTAGGTAAAATGCGAAAAGACGCAACGCGCTACCATTTTATCGTCGGTGACGTACGAAAGGATCGTGAAAAAAAGAACGCGAAACTGTTGCGCTAGGTTACCGTTATTTAAATTCTATTTTTAATTCACGTGTTCTCGAAGGTTGGGATTTTCGTGATCAACGAAGTGCAGGCCTGTCGTTTTCATTATAGATATGAATTAATTGCAAATTTCGCTGCAGCGAACTCACATGTTAGACCCGTGCGGATGTTCGATGATTAGCAATTTTCATCTTAGTATCTCTTGATTCCTATAGATCATTCCGAAAATTGTTTGTTTGATGTTCGCATACATTCCCTTGAATAAAATTTCTAAACTATTGTCATAACCATTTTGTTGTGATCAGAAATTTAATAAATTACTCTCCCTTGTGATCGATTTCGCCAGTTGATCAAATTCATTAATTTATATTGGCATTAATCCGAATATTAAGTTCTAGTCATATGATGACTTTCAAAGTTGAGTGTAACTTTCGTAAAATTGTATACTACGAGCGACCCGCGTTGTTGTAAGTATATGCATATATGTCGATTATATGCGCGTCATCGAATACCTGCTGGAATCTCTCGAAATTTGAATGCGAGAATAGCAACATAGGAAAGCTAGAACTTTTCTCGGGTTTCTGTCGGAAATTGTCCTGACTTAACTTATTATATATATATATATATATTACGACTTTCTAATATTTATGATCATTCGTTGAGCACGTATCGAATTCATTTGGGAAATTATTGTACAGAAAATACAAATATATTGTATAAAGTACAAACTAATCTGATTTGATAATACAAACGGATTTTCAACAGATTTTTCCAATAGAAACCCGTGAAAACCTAGCTCATCCTCGTTTATTGAGATAGCATTCAAGAATGAACAGCGTTAATGCTGTTCAATTAGCATCATATATACGTAGAATGGAGCTTTTGTTGTTTGTACATCGTGTTTTTCTATGCTGTCATTTTAGCAGTCCGGCCTCGACATTGACTGGGCGCCTTTAACCACAGTCCATTTTATTTTCTACTTTGACGCGTATCTTCAGGAAGCTAAGTTTCTCTGACGCACCGACAAGTAGATTTTGTAAAAACCAGAATGCCATCGTCATGTCGACGCTGGAATTTTGCAGTTAATAAAAGGGGTGTATATCGTAACCTTTTGAGTAAAATAAATTACAAATATTAAATACTAAAACTTCGTAAAAGACAAACATCATATGCTATATCTGGAATCACTAGCGAGAACCTGTCCCCACCACTCAAAAGAATCGTCACGCAACTTCCTGTCTACCAATGCAATTTCCTTAAACACGAAACACATACACGCAGTACACACAGAATAATCAAGCAGTTTGCTCTCTCAGTGAAGCAGAATGAACTACTGTCTCCAAAACTTGGTCGTCTCCGTACAGTTCTGAGGAATGAAGATCTTTAAACACCCGATCGAGCGTGAAAACATTCTCAGTATTCGTCGAAATTGTTGCGCATAATCATTATACAATCGTGAATTGCGACCAATGAACGAGCATATCACAAAAGACTAATAGCTTAATGAAAGGTAATTTTAAGAAAAAACCCCGTTGAATGCAATTTCTATGACGAATGAATATCGGAGAGATGGCACCCGCTACGATTGAATTTTTAAAATAAAGTTCTTTTCGTCCTCAAAAACATGCCATGGATTGTATACTCATCTGGGCATATGCAGTAACGAAAATAAATGAACAATACACAACAAAAAATACGAATGACGCGATGTCAGTTCACAGCCAAAACAACAGAAAAAGGAATCACATCCCAGCAGTCATTTAAGCAAAACAGAATTTAATATAATGCAAATGGATCAGACGCTTTTTGGCCTTTCAATAAGAAATTTCTACAGGAAATCAGTAGTTGACTTTGAATAAAAATGCCAATTGGCTGCTTTTTTGCGAAATCGCTGTAAAGATATGAGCGAGTTAAGTAATCCTTTCAAATCAAAACCTGCAGTCAGCACAGAATAAACAATAAGTGCAAAAAACAAACTACTATATTAAACGAAAAAAAATGTATCTATATATGTATATATCCATACACATATATATGTTATATACATATGAAATCACACATTTTACACACACACACACATACACACACACACACACACACACACACACACACACACACACACACACATATATAAAACTATTGACAAGCATAAAAATATATAATTACAAATTACTGAAGAAGAAGTACTATATTATTACGAGTATTATCATAAAATTAAACAAACAAAGTAACATTCCAACCATCAATGTGCCACGATTTTTTATATTCTCTTAAACAAAACGATGTTGAACATATTGTTGCGCAAAACAATTTCGCGATGAGATAGTAGTTGATCAAGTGGTCGCGAAAAAGAAAAGCTCTACGAAGGCGTTCTGTACAACTCGCAGATAAACTTATTAAAATAAACACGATTAAAGTGATAATGAACATGTAGAGATAGAGCGAGTTTCTCGGCGATGCGAAATTCATGATGAATTTTGCTATCCCCCCCCCCCCCCCCCCCCCCCGCGCCCATTTATGCCCCTAAATTTTCTATGGTATAATCTCATGGTGAACAGGAACTCAGCATTGCATAAAGTTACCCTAGGATAGTGCAATATATACATATTGCATTTATTCTGCACACATTCAAAAGATTACCATGGCTCCATGTCGATTGTTACATTACAGTATACCATTGCCCCAGATAGCAACATATGGAGAGGTATGCCGACACGACAGTATATGTGCAGCATATTACCGTCATTTCAGTATATTTCCTGTATATTGGTCAATTTTGCTGTTAGGGATACGGTTATCTTAATAATGATGGGAATGAAGGATATGTAGCGTATAAAATAAAACCCAAAGGGTTAACAAAAAATATTACTATCAGTATATTTTAAGTCAATAATATCTCAGTACTGTTCAAATCCAATAATTAGATATTATTCACTTACAAACTATACGCACGCGTCTCAAAATATTATAGGTATATAATTATGCCCAATGGTGAAACAACGTTTGAAAAACATTGTCTGTAAAAGACGTTATCTCCCCATTGGGTATAAGCCTTCTGGAATTGTATATATACGGATATTTCGGCAATTTTTGGAAACCCAATCAATTGATCGTGGATTTAGACCACTTGATATGCGGTAGTCGAGGGTATAAAAATGAAACGTGACAAATTTCGACAAACGAGTATTCTCAGATGGTAAAACAGCAGGTATGCCCGCTATTTTTCGACAACACACCTGCAAAAATTCCTGAAATCGGCATATTTTCGGAAATTTGGAGGGTATGTTGTCGGAAAATGCGATATTACATGCGGATGTACCTGCCGTTTTGTGTCTAGGTTATTATTATTATTACGTATCCTATACTTTTTTTTCCCGTACTTCACATTATCATCTTGATTGGGGGGACATCGCGAAACATGCAGAAGAAAATAAATGAAAGGCGTAGCGGTGTGAATTAAAAAAAATGTTCGTGCTATGGTGCATTTTTCTTGTTACGTCGGGCTCCGTAAGAAGCCTGTGCTAGCGATGAATATTTCGAAACTCACATTGGGATACATGAGTGTAGGCGGGGGAGTTATAAGATACCATTTTTTTCGGTAATATCAGATTCATAAATTGCTAATAATTATAAATATTATTACTTTATGACAAGCACTAGGCGTGTAGGTAAATTTACCCATCGATGATATACTGACCCTTTATAATTAATTAACTTCTACGATCATCGTTACTTTACGAGATGGGGAAATGCGCAGGTGCGTGAATGTAAATATTGTAGGCACATGTGTTTTGTAAATGGCGGCGTGTGCATGTATGTGTGCGTGCATTGTTTCAGAGAATTTTAGATCGCAATGATTACATAGCCTACGTCGCTGTGAAAGAAATAAATAACAGAAGAAACTTGAGATCTTCCCAAATTTCTACGTACTGCATCTTCACTAACATATTACGGAATATATTTAATCATGGACGTATAGTGCTGAAACATTCATAAAGGTTTATTGAAATAAGAAACACACACGCTATGTATATGCAAAGATAAATCTACTAGGACGCTCCCGATAAGTTACGATTACCTAAAAATTTCGAATTCATATATGTTTTGGCCATCATAAGTGTTATCTGGGACAACGTTACAGGTAGATACGTCCCTGGTAAAAATCGG
>JAPYZR010004494.1:0-12205 GCA_030522945.1 Trichopria nigra | reverse complement strand
TCCGTTCAAAATGGCAAACCGTGATGGCGCTCGCAAAACACAATACACTGTCACTACCAACACATATACACATCTAAGCCGTAATAAATACCTTTCAACATATTATTTCAAATATTAGAAAGTTAAAAGTACAATTAATTCTTCAATTGTATAATGTTATTCTTAACCCATTTATAACCGCTAAATGCCATGAAATTTTACCTCGACTTTAGCGTTTACTTTTTCATATGAACGAGTGAAACATGAATTTACCATTTTGAAGGTTGCTCTTTCGAGTGGCGACGAGAACATTTTTTGAAACTTGCAATTTTTAATATTTTTTTTTTGTAGATATATGTAAAACAACATGATTTTTGGACGTAATATTTTTTGTTATTCATAAATTTGTTGGTTGCAATTCTATTTACTTGAAATGTCTCATAAACTACTTTAAATGTAAGTCGACAGAGCGATCTTCAAAATGGTAAATTCATGTACCCTCGATTTTCTTCACCTTTTTTTCATATGAGCAAATAAACTCTGAAGTCAGGCTAAAATTTCAGTGCATTTGTCTGTTAATGTGTTAATACACTAAGCGAAAAATTAAGTAAATTCAACAAAATGTTAGATTACTCGTATCCAAATCGTTTAACTCAACGTCATATTTAGTATAATCAACTAAATTGTAGATATATTACAACTAAATATGGGTCAAGTAAACTGCATGGAAGTCATATTAACATTATTTGGTTGGTTTCAACTTAAATATTGAGTTAAATTTACTGAATTTTTCTTTGATTATATGTTTATATGTGTACATGTTTATGTATATGTAAACATGCAACTACATGCAATGATTCCTGATATGCATAAAAACATTGAAAACCTGTTTTCAAACTGTGAAAGAAATTGAAGAATGACATCTTGAAAGGATTGAAGTTGTCTAAATCCTTGTGTGCAGTCGTTAATTCGTGTTTTGAGTCTGCTATACAAAATTTTATAATTAATTTTGTTTAAATGCCAAATAAATGTTCATGCAGACAATACCGGCTCCCAAATGGTTATAATAAGTAAATTTATCACTTTGATTTTATAAAAATGTGCAATTTTTATTTCTTTAACTAATATGAAGTTAATCGAATTGATGAATAAATATATTTTTTATGAAGTATTACTTTAACGTATTTTAGTTTTATCATATAGCATTAGGCATGCTTAGTAATTTAAGGAAAATATATAAAGACGATGATTATATTAAATTTGTTCTGTAAAGATAATAGATCGTAATGTATAAAAGCTGCGTACTGAGATCAAATCTTTTCGTAGAGTTTTCGACAGTGGCATTCCATTATTGAATGTCAATAAATATCAATAAAAAATGCCTAATCTTATTTAAATTTCATTTAGTGAATAATTGATGAATGTGCAATGACATTTATTGTCAACGACCCTCGAAATACGGGAAAAGTACACCAGTTTGTACCCATTTTTTTCTGGGCTCTATGTTAAAAGTAATAGAGTCCAGCAAAAATAGCCATGAACTGGTCTTATTATCTACAAGGGATGTTCTATTTATTACTGTATTTTGGTGATTAAAGGTAATATAAAATATTTGACGTCTGCTTTTAATGCGTGAAGTAAACACAGTGAAAAAGTTATGCATTACGTCTGTCATCGTTAGCATGTATAAGAAATAATGCACTTTATGTATTAACGAGAGCGTTTGAAACGTATTAACGCCTAGAAATTCTTTAAGATTTATTTCGTAACATTTTAAGTATGAATAAATTTTTTCTCATATACAATTTAATCATGCGGTATAGCATGCAATATGTAAAAATTAACAAAACCTGAATTTAAATTTTCTACGGGATCGGCTAGCTTGGTATTCAACTGATGAATCTGATCGTCTACATCTTCATGAATTTTCATAGTTTCCAAGCTTAAATCTACGATGTCAAATTTTAAGATTACCGATTCTGATAATCGACTGAATAAAACAAGTACTAGGTTATATTATTATGTGTTTATGTACAGCATGCACTTAGCAATATACAAATGAAGCGTAAGTAACTCAAATAACTTATATTCATTAACTGCATGCTATCTGTTTTTAATCTTCGTTCCAAATCCAGTAGAAAATGACACCAGTTTGTTACCACTGTGCTAAAATTAATGAAGTCTAAGAAAAATGTTCATAAATTGGTCTCATTTTCTACTTGGGATTTAATCATTATTAGCAAAATATTAGCGAAGAGCTAATAATGGGTTTCTTATTACCAGACCATTAAATATATTGATATACCTATATATATGGGTAATCTTTAAAGTTTTTTAATAAAATGATATTAGAGAATATTCTACTATAGTAAAACTTGTGTGATCGAGCTTTTCGGTATGAAAAGCTATATTGGTACACGTAAATCACGTACAGTTCTTCCAACATCTGGCTGTCTATTACGTGCGCAGTACTTACATAATAACAAGATGATACCAGTGCTAGGTATTATGGCATTCGCAGTACTGGCGAAGTACATATATATAACTATAGTTATAAATTTTATTTTTCTATTATTATTGTAAGTTTTAATCGGATTTCAAAGTAAAAAAATCGACACTAAAATTATATTGTCCTTCATAATAAAATATCGCGAAACTACAATAATAAAAATATTTCCTTAAAACGATCTATCTTACTTTGATCTAAAATAAATTAAAATCATTTAAAATACATTAAGAATATTCTAGTGAAAATTCAGCCGCTCCTTCACCAAAAATTTTCCCTTTAAATAGTGATTTTTTACTCACAAAAGAGTGCAAGTCATTATATTTACTCTTGAAAAGTGAAAATTCTTTTAAGATGCACTCTTTTAAAGTTCAATTATCGCTTCAAGAAAATTTAAGGCAAATATTTTCTAAAAACGTAAAAATTGTTGCTGATGATGGAGAAGGACATGTCCATTAGTATTTATAGTATCATAATGAAAATATTACCACATAAGCCAAGATCCTTTCGACACCTGTATTATGCAATTTAATAAAATCTCTTGATATTATTATATTGGCGAAACCTATTAAAGCAAAGCGTCAATCTTGCGAGCGAAGCGAAACTTACCCTATGAAGCAGAATGAAGAATATAAAGAGCATGAGAAAAAATGGAAGACACTATTAAATACGTGCGCTAGTTATACTGCTATGGTTTTAAACAAAGGTCAGATCAAGTGAAGTAATTTTTAATGACGATCATTTCTTTTATGAAAAAAAAATGTTTAAACTGCATGTTGAGAAATATAAGATAAACACTTACAAAATGGCTCATATAAAGGTAGTTATTACGGAACAAGTCCATGTAAACATAAATAATAATTAAACATAGTAAACAAGTATTTGCAAGTGCTTCCCTTTAGATTCGTGAAAATGGGCAACCCAAAAAAATTTTAGCATTTCCGTCCACCATTTTAATCGTCGCATTTTAACGACATAAATTAATTCGTAAATAATATAATATTACATTGCTCTACCGCTAATGTCCCTAGAACTGAAAAAAAAATTCATAATTGATTATTACCCATTATTAATTCTACGAAAATAATGTTCAGTCCTATTAACACTATTCTTATTAATTTAATTCTTACTGAGTAATGTATACATATCACCATATTAGCCTTATGGTAACTACATTTCAACTACATGTACTATTCAGTTACAATGATCAAAACTACTTATGGTGCACGCATGCAATAATATGCATTCATATTTTCATGCATAAAATTTTATATAACCTGAATCAAAATTTGTAAAGAAATCCACTAATGCTGACTTGAAGATATCGAAGGGGTATATGTCCTTTGGTTTATTCGGTAATTCTGGTTTTGAATCTGCGATACAAAAATGGAAATCAGCCATTCAAATTGCCATGTATGATGAGTGCAGCTTGCCTCGCAAATTGCCAAATAAATGAGGGTGTAAGCTACTCGGCCCATGAAGGATTAATAAGCGAATTGATGTTTTTATTTTCAAAAAATTCATGTAATGAATATTATTTTCATGATAAAAAACGTTAGTTTATTGTTATTTTAATGTACTTTATGAATTTGTCGGTAAAGCAGCGTTGTTAATATTTTTTATGTAGATGAAGTCCTTATTTTTTATACCCATTGAAAAAGAAATAAAATTTAAACATTTAATTACATGTTAAACAAATTATATATATTTGACATACATATTGCTTCGAAACAATGAGCATTTATATGTGACAGAAGTGCTCTTAGTGAAAGAACAAGTTAACTTTGATCACATATAAGCTCTTTCCTTTGATTTAAGTGCCATATATGTACCTAGTAGAAAATGACACCAGTTTCTGCCTAATTTTTCTGGCCTCTGTGTTAGAAGTAACGGAGTCCAGAAAAAATGAACATAAATCGGTCTTATTTTTTACTATAGGTATATGTTGTTACATAAAATTATTACTGTGGTTGACTATAGGGACATGGACAGATTATAAACTTTGTGAAGTAATATTGTACTCTATTCAGCATACTTTTATCATGCAATTGTCTGATAATGATATCTTAAAATGTTATCAGAATTAGCGTAAAACCTTATGAAAGAGTTGTTTTTACGTTTTAAATTAATAAACTTAATAAATACTCATATTTAGCTGGTTTCAAATGGTATGGAAGTTATATTTGACCTGAAATAATATCGAATTCCTATCATAGATAAAATTTCCAAATTAATGTGGCCAGTTCTTCTGCTTATAGAAACTATATAGTGGCTGAAATTTTTCCAGGCAGTGTATAAAAGATATAATTACTTTAAATTTCCATATATTATCGGCTGGATTGGCCAAATTGTAGATGTATGTAAATTTGTATGTGTTAAACTAATTTAAATTATATCTGCATGCTTTAAAATCAAAAGATTTAATGACCATTTTTTATGTTACCGATGTCTTGAGCTATATCTTCATTCACTTTCCCTATTCGGTTGTGAACATTCTGTTGGATCTGTTGACTCATTTGTTGAATGTTGTTTCGTAGATTATTTTGCATATTATGTATGCTGTCCATCAATCCTCCAAAATCCATAAATTGGCCATGCACATGGCCATTCTGGCTGATTCTGTTTTAGATAAAATGTATTCTTTAAAACTTACGAAATGTAATAAGTTCAGTGTATAAAATAGAAAACATTCTTAATTTAGATAAAATATAACTCCTTGTAATGAAACATTAACAAGTAGAATTTTCAGCTTGACACATTGGGTCCCAGCCAGAGCCCTTACTTTAAGCAGGGCTCCAGCAAGGACCATATATGTCACGCTCAACATTGTACTGTAGGGAAAGTCATCGCTGCAATAATATCACCGTTTAAAGAAATGTGAAAATGTTATTCTAATCAAGATAAAATAATACAGTTGTAATATCATGTGTTTCTTTTTTCACCAACATCGTGACATTTTATAATTGTCTATATATGTATTTCGTATAAATCATAATATGATGATAGTTAGGATAGTCCTTTATATATAGAAAACATTTTATTTTTCTATTTAAATTTTTAAGAATGCAGCGGTTGCGAACTTTCATGAATTTTATAATCCGATGCAAAATGGAAACTTGGATATCCTAGGCAATTTCTGCTTAATGAACTTTCGCCCCAATTATGTCCTGTCTGTTGCATGGAGATACAACTCGACCATCCGTATACAGCAATAAATAAAAATAAGATATTTTTACCGGTTGACATATAAATTTTGCTTTGTATTGTATAATTTAAAGCCATTTTTTGGCATGCCTAGAGAAAACATCTGTAATTTTCTATATGACAAAAGTGAGATAATTGATCGAATAAAAATATTTAGAAATTCAGAAACAAAATATCATGTAAAAACACCATTCTTATGAAATTTCAGTCATCCAATTTAAAAAATATCTGTAAGTTTACAAAACATGGATAATGGATCAATGTATAAATGAGAAATTCCACACGAGAAATATCAGTTATGTCTCAGAAATTTATGTCATTTTACATATCGGTAGCTTTTGGCAAAATATAATGTTACTTCAAGTGATTTTTTTAATTTCAAAATTGATCACGTTATAAACAGTTAAAAATGTTATTACTTTTTTATTTTTAAACTTATAACTTGGTTTAATCTTTGTCGCAACTTTATCTAAATGTAATAAAAGGTAAATTTTTTTGAAAACTTTTGAATTTTCATATAAATGTATGTACGTTGTGCAAATAAAATTTTCCGTTATTCACTTAACAATATATATTTTATAAACTTTTCAAACAACCAAGAAGATTAAAAAAAGTTGCAAAAATTGTTTTTAGAAACTACCAACATATGTGTATTCTACAAAAAAGTCAGAAACGATGTAGTTTTCTTCGTTTTCGAGAAATTAATTGTTGAAGTTGTCCCGTTAGCCCAGGCATGGGGCGCAGCGCGCTATTACGTGCTTTCCGCTCAACCTGACGCGCGACGTCACACGTCTTGCCGCTGCGTTGCATCGGATGTATGTTCGAATAAGCAACTTCCACAACTAATTTCTCTCGAAAACGAAGAAAAGCGCATCGTTGCTGATTTTTTGTAGAATACACCTAATGTGTTTTTTTTTTTAAAACAATTTTTTGAAAATTTTTTATTGTCTTCTTGGTTGTTTAAAAAATGTATAAAAAACATATTTTTATATTAATAAAGCGACAAATTTCTTTTGGAATAGGGAACGTATACTTCTACATTAAAAATCAAAATTTCTCACAAAAATTTCCCTCCTAATACGTTCCGATAAAGTAGCATTAAACAAAGTTATAAATTTTTCAAAAAAAAAACGTGGTAACTTTTTTAATTGTTTATATAGCAATCAATTTTGCAATTGAAATAAATCACTTGAGGTAACATTATATTTTTCCAAAAGCTACCGATATAAAATAACATCAACTTCTAAGACATGACTGATATTCCTCACGTGGAATTTCGCAAATACTAAGCAAATTATTTTCATTGTTCACTGTAAATATAATTACAAAGTTTTAATTAGTTAAAGTTCTAATAGTGCGGTCACATTGAACAGTTTGATTACAATGCTGATTAAACTGCACTATGATGGCCTTGCTTTTTATGCATAATTTAATAAATCTCTTACATCCGAATGAAGTTTCGAAGGGAGTAACAATTAAGCAAATCAAGTGACGTGAACTGCGCCCGTAGTCAAAAATCGATTACAGTTCCTTTCAGAAGTTTATATAGCTCTTAATATTTAAAGTGCACTTACATACATATGTGTTGGTACACGTACATTCTATTACGCACTAAACTGATAATCAGAAATTTAAATAATAAACTTTTTAAATTAAATAATTTACTGATAATGTGTTTTGAAATGTGACTAATCAATTTCCAAATATTACGGCATTGAATAAAAATGCAAGATTAAAAAAGAAATAATTGACCTTTCAAAAAATAACTGATAGAAACTCATTGGAAAAAGTTTCATCATGAGCCGCTAGAACTGTTAATCCAACTACGTTATCAATAATGAATATCATAAAATGCTCACATAAAGATTGCAGCAGTAAAGAGTATCCATGTGATTCTTGCCATCTTGTTTATAAGCACTTCAACTTTGAGATGTTCTCACTATCACGATTTTAAGGGATTTAAAGAAGATCGCTACTAGAACCCACGAGAAAATGTTTCGAACGTAACGCACTTTCCGCTGGGTGAATCCGGTTTGACCTGACAGAGAAGCGGATCCTTACGTGGCCTCTCACGACGACCGTAGCATTCTGTGTGTACTGTTATTCATTCGTGTTTGCAGCGTACACGTTTTATGTCCGAACTCATATATAAGCGATATCGACGCCGACTTATGGTCACGTACAAGGCGCGAACCAGCAATAGCGATAATCGCATTGAAGAGATTTCAAATGTAACGGAGATTTTTTGGCGTTTTGTCTTCGATGACATGTAAAGCGTTCTTACAAAAAAAAATGTAGGTATACGACATTTCATTTGCGGAACGCTGTCAAGTGATGCACCGTTATATTTTTACCACCAGGTGTCGTTTCTGTAGTTTCTAGCTCTGCTTGCATAGAGAAGAACTAAGCATTCATATTATTCGAACTACCGTTCGCAACGTTTCTTTCATTTTTCACACCTCATTCGATTTATAAATATCTTAATAGCAAAATTTCTTCCGAGTTATAAAAAAATTTAAATAATTCATATAAAATGAGTTTGTTCGAGAATGTTTTCTTAAACAATGATTATAACAAAGTGAAAAATTTGGTAAAAATTTGGTGAAAATTAGATTGGACTTTCATTACGATGATATACAATAACACAATTACAAAACAGGAATTGCATGCGAACATATACGAATCAATTTGACATTGATTTTTCGGTAAAAAACGAAATAAGTGTAGTGTAATACGAGCATTATTGTCTATTGGGGTAGCTTGAATGTCTTGTAGGTCATACGACCAACGATTTCGAGCTTTTAAATATTTAAAAACTTAAAATTATGAATAATTATACCGAAGTGTGAAAATATATGGCATAAAAAATTATATAAAACATTTTAATTTATATTTTTACCATTACACTATATATTATGAATACTTGTTTGACAGCACGAAATGTTGTTTTTCAGGGATAAAAAAGTACATAATACGGTGGCTGTAGAAATAATATAGAAGAACATATATAATTTGTATTTTAAGAATATCTATACTCACTAAAAAATTTAAGTATTTCAGGCCCCATGACTTTTTTGTATGATTAAGTTTTTATATCTTTACAGGGTGAAATTCGACGAATAATTAAACTGTGCCATATTTTTTTTCTATGATGCAACAAATGAAAATTGTGTTGAGTTTTAACAGAGATTTTCTGTATTCGTGATTTTGCTACTCAGACACTTTAAATCCCATAGAATGTTATTTTTATGTATCATATTATGTTATAAGAATAAAAATATTACGGGTGGTAGTATGGTGGGAGAAATATTACCGACACAATTCAACAAAAAATTTATGATATTCATGACATTACTGCATCAGCGGACACGTATTGAATCGTTGCAACTTTGCCCGCGGCAATATTGTGAATCAGCATCAGATCCTACACAACATTTACGTATATGATAAATCGTTTTAATTACTAATTCTCGTAACGAATCATAAGCGTAAGAAATTATAAAATTGGGTGAAAAATTACAATCTCATTTGTTAAAATAAACGTACAACAAATAAATTTGATAATATTGCAAAAAATTAATTTAGATTTTCCGCGATTTCAGTATGTATACAGGGCAAGTTTGTGGATTATACAATTAGTCCACTAACGACTAACAACTAAACACCTTTTTTGATCTTGACATACATATATATGTCTATGTAATATATGAATAAGTTTCAGAATTACGACATTTTTGCAATGTGAATAAGTGCCAAATTAAAAAAAAATATATATGTATAGTATATAACATGAGCTACTGCGTATATCTGGCCGGAAACTGTAGAATTGGCGTCAAGATAGGAAAAGTTATTAATAAACAGTCTTAGAATTGCGAGATTCTAACCGAACTTCGATTGTGTACTATACGTATCATTTTTCTAATCAATTTCTTTGGAATTTCTGCAATAAATATTATTGGATAAATATATGGAATTTGTATTTTTTGTATTTACATCATTTGTATAAAAAAACGCGTTAAATCCTTTTGAAAATAGTTACATGTAAATGAAGATTCATTGGGAGCATGCGGAATTATAAAAACTAAACAATCTGACATATTGTAAAATACTTAATTAACAGCCATAAATACTCACAATATTATCAAACAATTTTGCAAACACCAAGAGTGTAGTTTCATTACAAAAAAATCAAATTCTAAATTTCAAAGATTTAATAGATTGGCAAGACATATTAGTAAAGAGTAGACGGTTACACCGTAATATGTGTATATTATATAAAGGAACAATTAATGAGCAAAGATGTAGACTTACAGAACGGTAAAACAAGGTACTCTTATTAAATGAGAATCGAGAAAAGTTAAAAATAGAAAAATTTTAATTCCGAAAGTACTCTTGCTTCTGTATAGGTCTAAAAGAATTACGACAGAGTGTTATGAAAAAGTGATTATGCATGCAGGACTCAGTACTTTCGATAGATTGCGATTTAAGCCCTACACTCTATACACATGCGGGAGATCAGAAAAATGTCCAAGTTAGTTTTTTTGTATCATTTACGAAACTTGCAATTATAAAGATTGTTTAAATTAAGAACACTGGTAACAACGATTGAAAATTAATTGCAATTACTTAACTTATGCGTATTATATTACCTTAATAACTATTATACGTCTACGCGAGTGTTCAGAAGTAAATTCGATAACTTTATTGAAGACTTTGCTCCGATTATAAAGTCAGCCAGCACAGTTTGCGGTATAATTAAGTTGGAAAGTAAAATTTGGTATAGTCATCATTTAAGGCAAATGTCAATCTAAATAAATATCAGTTTATAACTATATAACAATATAACAATAAATATAATACAACGAAATACAACAGTTAGGATATACTTTTTTTACAACTCTCATATTTTCTCAAAGGGCTAACATTTGAAATGTCTCTTTACGTTTACGGTGATCGATAAAATTCATCTCTAATTCATAAATTCTCTTGCAATTCGCTGATTTTAAATTTACTGGAAATTAGTTAAGTTTACTGACGAACCATCAGTAGTTATCGCACGTGTCTGACTTTCCCGCGAAGCAGTCTTGCTGAAATTCAATCTACTTAACAGGAAGCAATCAGCTAGCTGGACGATTCTACTATCGGTTTCTGAGGAAACAGTGTATATTGGATATTCGAATCTGATTAAGTGTATACGTTTTCTACTGCTACAATTACTAGTTAAATGACAAAACTAGAAGTTATTTCATATATTTTGATCTTACTTTATTAGAATCAAAATATACTAAATTAGAATATTATTCTAAGTATTAACAAATGAAACGTATATATCCTAATGAATCACGTACTATCTAATAATGTGTAGTAGTTCTTAAAAAGTACACCCCTTACAAATATTCCAAAATTATAGCATACATAACCGTCAGTCGACTTCGATTTTCCATCCTGACAAAACTATAAAACATTCATTTATCTGTTTCAATGAAGTTAATAAACTTCATTTGTGACATATAAAAGCATTATTATGAATTTTACTTTTTTTCCAAAAAGTTGTCTTCAAAAAAACTTCATGTTTATTATGGATGATTAACAAATACCAACTTTAGCTATGTTTCGCTTGTATTCTCTACTACGAAATTGCTAAAAGGATGGAATTTTACATATGATTCTCAACAATTTAACTTTTCAGTTTCGAAAGTCTTTACTGCGTAAATATATTATATACTTTTGATAAATTTTGAATTCATACTTCTTTCTCCAATTGCATGTTTCTTTTTTTAACTAAAATCTTCGCGTTTTTAGATTGAAATCATGTCTTGTTTCTGTTCTACATTTAGCTGGTCCCGAATGGTGTTCATTAGATAAGAATGTATTGTTTTATGTTCATTATTCCAGCTATTCTTATGACTATTATCTTATGTTTATTTAAATCACATCGTATAGGTTTAACTAAAATAAATATATATAATAATAATAATATATCACCTTTATTACTCAATAAGTTGTAAAAGGGGCAAGACGCAACACTTCAATTGCTGTCTTAGCATGATTTTATTTAAATTAAATAACTTTACTGTTTGTATGAGTTCATTCTTATTTTGTCTTCTCTTATATTTTATTAAATTTTCAAATTTTGAACTTGAAATTGCTAAGTCATTTGAAGAAAACGCAGCTTTTTAATAGTCAAACGTTAATCTTTTTCGTTCATACTGGATTTAATATGTTGATTATGCTCAGGCAATTATACATTTTGTGAGTATTGTTGATGCGGTAAGTAAACAAAAAGATTATTAATAGACATTATTAATAGACATTTCGTCAAATATTGATTGGCCCCAAGTAATATCAGTGGTGTCCATAGGTTTCATAAACCCATCTTCGAAAACCAAATTATTGTTGCCTTGTGTGTCTATTAAAATTAAGGGGCTGCTAAATACCGACATTACAGAACGAAATTTGTCCTCGCGGATTCTCGGTCATTTTAGTACCGATTTCGCTGAAATTTTGCGTACGTGC
>JAPYZR010004493.1:0-12208 GCA_030522945.1 Trichopria nigra | reverse complement strand
AATAAGGTTGGCCAACCACGCTTTATGTTTTTAACAAATGTACATTAGGACAAATGAGTTTTGGTATATAGTGATGAAACGGTATGTGAGTGGAACCAAGGTGTGTGTACCATTTATCGAGAACCCAAACAAATATTTGTAATAAAAGCTTTATTTGAACTAAAATAATTGAAAGGAAGAAAACTATATTCAATTTAAATAAAAAAGGTAGTTATGAAGATATAAACCCGTTTCATTTATTACAATATACAAGGCCTTACTGATGATTTTAGTAGTGGGACCGAGATGAAACGCTACAATTTACCATCCTTACCCAGAAAACTAGATTTCATTCTATGTGAAGTATAGCTTTCATTGAAGAACTCTGTATGTTAAGCAATTGCTCCTTCTAACCGAGTAACGACTTGTCATAAAATGTTCATTCATTTTAAGTCATGAAATTCAGCTAAAATTAGAGGTCAATTTTAAAGGAAAATCCCCGGAGCGAAAAGATTAATAATATTACAATTTAAGGTTATTGCAAGGTTGCTGGAATGTTTTCGTGCTGCGAAGGACCGCCAAGTCATAAACATTCAGTAGGCAAATCAATACGCGTTCAAGAGATCAAAATGCCACCACAAGAAGAACCTTCCAATTGGGTAAAATGTTTGCCGGAGACTAAGGAAATTTAATTCGCACCTAATTTCTTTCCACTAATTAGTTCAGTAGCCACAAATAGTGAACTCCTTGTCAGAAAGCTGAACTCTCGGGTCAGCGGAAATTGCCAGGAGTTAATAGCCAGAGTTTTTCAGTAGTTCCCTATAGTAAATTTCCGTAAGCTGCCCCAGCGGCGGCGGTCTGGAATGAAAACGCAATGAGACTACCATGTTAAAAGTTGAACGGATTACCGGAGTCCGCCGCTACCACCACCGCACTACCACTACTATACCCGCTACAACCGTCACCACGCCCGGCTGGAAAGCCGGTATTTAAAAGGCGACGTCGCATTCGATATCATCTATGGTCGATTCGATCGTTGTTCTTATATAAGTACGATTTATACCGTTTTTCGCGAGGTGTCGACTCTAAACGACCCTCGCAAGATCGATCGTGAGTCTCCGTCCTTCACTTGGCTCCTCTATCGCGCAGCATCACCTGTACTGAAAAATGAGCCGCAAATTGAGCCCCACTTGCACGCGACTCGTAAATACTCACTTGGCTATTCACGCAACCGAGGACGAATCGGGTCAGTCGAGCGTGACGAGTGCCGAAACGGCAAAATTGTTTAGTCTGAAACGACGCTATAGCATTACCGTGGAGGCGTTGAATGCTTCAGATGTTTTTTTATTCTTAGCCGGTTTAAAAGTCGTGGATATTTCAGAGCTATTTGGTGGTTTCAGATATGCGCATTTCATTTCATACGGCGTGAAGTGGAGGCGGTGTGGTATAGAACTAATTCGAATCGATATAAAATGATACAACATTGTAGGTGTTGATTGTTATCTTTGTTTCGCACATAGAGATTGATCTGAATGGAAATTAAACTTGTGTCTATCCATGATACATCCATATCCAAATGTTTCCGTTAATTTCATTAACACCATCTGTTACTTCCTTCAAACATGATGACTACCTTCAAACCTATTTGGATGACCTTAATCGCACACCGACCACGAATGAGTTTTTAATAGGTTGTTTTAATATTCGGCACATCAAGTAGGATAATAATCTGCAGCTGTAATATGTAATATTCTGCAACGGAGCAGATGGTGTTGACGAGCAACATATAGCACCATTTTTTAATTTAAACCTTCTGTTTTCGGATGTTTGATTACATTTCCTGAAATTATAAATAACACAATGAGGATATTGATGTTTATCGCCGTAAGTTCATGTTACAATACATTCTTGACAGATATCAATGTTCAGAACCTGTTGATGAAAGTTTCCATCGAAGAATGTTAGACGAAGACATGGTTGAATTAATGGACGTCCAGACGATCATGTACTTTGGATGTCTAGTTATTGTCTACGACAACATTACGTAGAGGAACGTCAGAAACATTTTTCTGGTTTCATCATAGAAAGACACCAAGTAGAGATAAGGTATTTTCCATTACGTCTTTACAACAATTGTTTAAAAAATTGTATAAAGAAGGAAATTGCACCATTACAATCCAGGCATCCAACAGGGTTGCCATGAAACAGAAGTTTCTGTATTGCAAGTTCCTCTGCAGTGGCAATGCAGAAATAAACTCGACATATTTTTACCTGGACCAAAAAGAAAACCCTAGTTAAGATAAATTTGTTCCGGATTAAGATAACATTGAAACTATCTGCTTTTTACCAGTATGTATTGAAAATAGTGAAAATAGAAATACATTTTTTAAAGCAGTTATTTAACTTAGATAATTTTGATATTTCTACACATGGTGGTAAAAAATACATTTCAGTGCAGTGAAATATTTTCTTTCTAGAGAGCCAACAAATAAAGTAAAGGTAGCAAGCGTGACAAATTTTCCATTCATCGAGACAAATGTGAAACTTTTGGTACAGAATCCAAGTTCAATTTAATCCGAAACCAAACAGAAATCGAGTAACACCAATATTCCTTATACCCACTTCACGTCCAACTCCCGCTTTCATCGCATACATATTTACGCGTAGGGAAAATAAATATATCCAAAACACGCCGATCCCATAATTTCGAAAAGGCGCGCGAAAAATATTTCCTCTAACTTTCCACTTACGAATTTTCCCTCGACTCGATAAAACCATGTGAAGATCGAAGGGATGAGATTCCCATTGTTCATATCGTATTACTAAACCGAAAGACTTTCTAGCTCTCTCTCTCTGTCTCTCTCTGTCTCTTCTTCTTTTTCTTCTTCTATTGGAGGGATCTAAGTGATTGGTCGTTGACAAAAGTAGCGATAAGCCATTCATAGACCACATATTTCAATTTTGACCTTTCCACTGAAAGTTTCATATCTGGTAATCTACGAGGTGGTCGCGCAGAATGCGGCAAGTTTTTCAAGATTCGGCATACAAAATGTAACGAGTTTTCGCAACTTGTACACGGTAGACTGTCCTCGGGATTTACAGTTTCGCGTTTCATGCAGAACAATCTGTACGAGTTTACTGCGGAAAAGTAGTTTTATTAGCAAATGAAAAAGCTATAAAGTACTTTATTAACCAGATACAAAAACCACTTTCAAAGTCGTACCAAGACTTAAAGAACTTTTCAGGTTGGTAAACCGGCCCAGTGTAATCACTTGCAGCGGCATGAAGCGAGTAGGCTTATTACTGATTTATGGCTCATTCGTCGGTACAAACGACCTGCAGGAGGGCTAAACCGATAAGAAGTTAAACACTTAAAAATGTCTGCCGATAAGTATTTCTTTTACATTCCTTTATTTGGGATCACTGCATATGTTCTCTGCATATTTATCTTTTGAACTTTTAACATTACTGCAGGGTTTGTCTTGGTTTTCTAACCAAGTCTTAAATTAACATTGAAGGATTCTCTTTATTACAGCGTGCAATAAACTATGTTTTTTGCAATAAATTGTTATTTATGAGTTACTATTCACATATAAATTATCACAGTATTCGTCTACGTACCGAAATAATATGTGATTACACATGTATTAAACGTAATAAAATATCCAAATCCAAAAATCGATGTTTATCATTCGAGGATCAATCGGGATTCAGCATCTGCAGAAATTTCGGATCTTGACGTTCTTCTTGCCCGCTACTAATTTCGTTCCGACGGACGTTACCACGTTTTAGTACATTACAAAAAATAATCAAAAACATATATTTTGCCCTCTTCAAAAAATTTAAAAAAAATCGATTTTGAACAATTAGAATTTTTTTGAATCCAAAGTATTCCTTAAACACTAGCGTCATGAATACTTTCAGAATTTTTCATCAAGTCATTCGTTAGCAAAAAAAGAAAAGAAATCGAAAAATCAGATTTTTCAGCTCTTAGTAGGGTGGGAAAAGGCCATATGGGCCTTGTTTACATGCGTGTTTCTCACCCCAAAGTATTAATTTATCGGGAAAAATAAAATATCCAGAGACAAGGGCATTTTACTTATCTTAACCGGTTGGACCCTTTAAATAAGTCGAATTTTTATGTTCCTAATGTTCAGATTTACGAGCGTCCAATTATCCTATAATGCAAAAAATGACTAAGGTTCATAATTCCTAAAGATCATTTTAAATTACGAATGGGCAAAATTCCTAATGTCGAAATTACATATAAGAAAGTGGTACCATCTGTGGGACATCTCAAGTAATATTAGGAATTTTGACCGTTTAGAAGTTTTGATCGGTATGAAAATTATCTTTAGATTATCTTTAAATTATGAACCTTAGTAATGTTTGCATTAGGATAATTTGACGCTCATAAATCTGAACATTAGGAACATACAAATTAGGAATTTTAACCGGTAGAAACTTTGATCTTTAGGAAATTTGACCCTCACGATTTAAATATCAGTATGTTCCAATAGTCGGTATAAGTTGACAGGTAGTTTTACCAGTTCATCACGTAGGATGTGTACGTAAATAGCTTTCTGTTTACATGTGTACCCTCATGTGCGCTCCGAGTTCTGGAGCGACTGTCGAGCCGTAACCGCTATACGGGTAATGTAAGTAAAACGCACAAGGCGCGATCCTAGTATGGCGTGGCCTAAATAAACCCCACTTAGGAAGGAAGTACGTGTTAGAGCCAATGAGAGGGAAAACAGAAATATCCGGGTTTCCTGCTTCTGGCGACATAGCACGTCGCTAAATTGAACGAGATGATCTTTTTTTCTAATCAACGAGATGATCTTTTTTCTATAATGAAAAAAATTCGTAAAATTAGCGAAGAATGTTGTAAAATTGGAAGAATGTCTCACAACAATGGGAAACATTGATTTTAAAATGATCTGTTGTTTTTCCAAACTCCATTAAACGTCTAGGGCGAAAACTAGTACTTTTCGTTTGACTTTTATTTCTTCGTTGTTTAAACGACTTTAAACGACTGCCTTTGACCGACTCGATTGATTGTTCTTTTTTTTTAATGTGCGTGACGCATCAAGGATTCATCCATTTCTTAAGTGGTTTTCGTTAAAGAAAGAAAAGTCTTTCGAGTCGAGAAAATCGACGAATAATTTATACATTTCGATGTAGATCGCTCTTTGAAGTGATATATGAAATAGTATATATAAATATATATATATTTGCAAATGCATTCCAGTTCTTCAGCTCTGATTACATCGAATGCTGTTTTCTGGTTCGTATATACAATAGTTCCATTCAAACGTATCGGCGTTATGCGTTTTGAATTATTAAAGGAAGCGAGGGAACATATATATATAGAAAGATCGCGGCTCCTCGTCTTTCATCGGGAGCACCACAGACGTCGAATCATCGAAGGGTTTGTTTTCACGGAAATATTTCACGTTGGTAAATTATGAAGAGAACACGAGGCCATATATGGAACTCCCAACGAATGTGCGGAATATCACTTTTTCCAATTTCCGAACGTAATTCAATGTCGCGCCTGGTTTTATTTACACAGCGCGCACCGCATTTTTTACTTTGCAAGATTATAAATTGAACGATACAACAGAGAATTACAGCGTTTTTATTGACGTCCAAGTAAAAGTTGATTAAAACTGCCGATAATGAGCGAGATTGTTGAAAGTTTTCATTAAAAAGAGCGGGTTTACGATTTAAGAAGATTATTAATTTTCTCGCAATTTCCCTTGTAGAAATTTTAGCTTTACATGTGGGGCGCTGGTTAGAGGCCTAATTATAATAAGGGCTCTGACCAGAACCCCATATGTAACACTAACATTTCTGCACGGGTTAGACGGGTAACTAACTTGAACTTATTTTCACGTTCAACGCTGTATTTTCCCCTCATTGAAAATTTAATAACAGCAATTGTACGATTTCGTTTAAATTTATATTTGGATAATGTGCTTGATTACTTGGACTCCCTAATAAAATTTGACGATCTTTTGATTTCTACTACATTTTGTTTATTAAATTAGTATTATCGTCCTCATTTTTATGACAATATATGTGTCGGCCTCGACGGTGATCCATATTAGTATCTCCCTCCATCCGTCCACTTGCGTTTGCAGCCGACATAGGCACACTCGCAACTAATCCGCTGGCATAGGGAAACTGCAGAAAACCTATGCCAAGTACAGTCGATCACGAAGCGATTTCTGTTATACCTTATTGCACATTTCTGTGCATGTCGTTTCACATCCACATTTAGTACTTTTTGCCTATTGGACGATGGCGACTAGATTTGTACTTTTTAACTATGGCGGAGCTACTGAAATAGCCGTCTAGGTTAAAAATTATTACACGACCAATAATGTTCAACTTTAGGATCCACATCAGGAAATTAAACATCAGAATCACTTTTATTTGTGTTCATCAACATTCTCAGTTTATTATTTTGTTAATTTTTATATCAATTTCCAGTGAAAATTTCTTTAATTCAATACAATATTGCAGTTATTATTATTATTATTTAATGATCAAAATTTATTTATCTTTTTATTACATTTGTGTGTGACGTGTGTGTGTGTGTGTGTGGCTATGAATGAACCGTTTTTCTTGTTTCCAATCATCAGCAATGTTATCTGTGTAAATAGAAAAAGGTTAACAAGAGTTTCAATTACATTGGAACTGATCCCAGAAACGATTCCGATTGTACGCGTAGAATAAACCGTATAGGTTTCGAACGAAAATTTACAACGACCACAATTGCTTGGTCCAACTTGAAGATAGTTGTACAAAGTCGATATTGCATACTGCGAATAACATGGGGAGTTTATCTGCGAACGCCATCTGGATTTTGGTCCAAGAGTCACATGGTACTGATGTGATCGCGGTCGCCGGAATCGTACGAAATTGGAGTCGATAAAGTATATACAGAGCGATTTAACGCTGCGTACACATTTTCGAATGTTCTCTCTTACTTTAGTTGAAAATTATTATGATTGAAAAAAGACGTGGAGAAAATTGTAGTTTTTTTGTTTTTGTTTACATATATGCATCGTTTCACGTCTTATTTCGTGAAGTTGATTTTAAAAACTGAGTATTTTGCCATTTTTCCACGAACTCATTAATCTTGGTATAAGACCAGCGGTGTTGACAATCGAACAAACCCTCAATGTAAACGTCGTCCGAAGAACTTATAATTAAGTTCCGTGTCTAGGCGAATTCTACCGCAAAGGTCACAAATTGCCAAACCCCATTTCCTCGGCCAATAAGCGTGCAGGCATTCCCTAAAGAAACTCGACGCGGCCAAACGATGTGGGTCGAATTGATCTGTAATTGTAGGGTAGCATTTCTTGAAATATGTAACTCGCGCTTGCCTACCCGGGAAAACGAATTCGATACAAAATCAGTTCAGGTGCGGTGCAACGTATATTACGTCACGTTCAACAATGCTTTTCATTTGTACAGTTTATATTTACTCATTTCCGAGTATTGTGCTTGTAAAATCGAGTTTTCAAAATTCTCCAAAATGATGTACAAATGTTGACGTAAAACTGTTATATTTTCTTCTTTTTTTTTTAGTTGGTAAACTTTATTAGAGTTTGTTAGGTTAGGTTAGCAAAGTTAATAAGAAAGTGCTCTCCTTTTTAACTATGGATCGGGCAGAGAATGCTTCTTTTTTTCCCGTAATTTGTAACTAGGGCGAAAAGTAATACTTTTCTATCTGCTTTTAATGTCGTTCCATCGATATATGTATTATTAGTCGATCTTATGCGATTTTTTTCTACAAATCGTGTATGATATAAAAATGACCAATATAAACAATCACGATCGTGTTCTCGAAATGATTCTAGAAATTGATTTCTATAGCACGAATAAATGAAAATAAAAAAATACGATTAAAAAATGGATTACTTTTACCTAAAATCAAATAGTCGTACGTGGAACGTCAAAGGGCTGCTGCAAATGCACCGGATGATTTGAAAATCGACGCGATTCCGTTTGCAGCCGGCTCCTTTATTATGCAATGTACCATATCCAGACGCGAGGCCAACGTGCTGATGCGCTTGAAACGACGTTTCGACCTGGGTGCACTTACTCGTTACCCGTCATCGACTGTCCATTATACCGGTCCAGAAAAACGTCGCCCTTGGGTAAGGTTCTATATCGAATTTGTGACTTTCTGTCCATCCGTTGAATTTTTAACGTTTCCCCAACCGGTCGACGAACGTATGGAGTCTATTCGATGAATCTGAAGTATCTCGGGCGTAAAACTTTCAAGACCGAGACCAACCGACATCCAGTTTCTTTTCTTTCGTAGGTCGTTCCCGAAAGCATCATTCGTCGGTCTATATGTTTATTCCATTTGTGGAAACGGGTTACATAATGAATGTTTTGTCTATAATGTGATGATTTATTCAAAGAGTCATCACGTTTTAGTAGGTGTAATAGTTCGTACAGTCTTATCAAAATAAGTACGTATTGAAATCATGACAAGGGTTGAAATTCAAAGAACCGTTAGATCACTATTAGGAAGTCGTTGCACTGAATTTTCATCAGAAATTTCCTCTCGTAACCCACCTCTTAGGATACTTAATCGTAACAATAAAGATTGGCAAATTCCAGCATCCACAACAAATCCGTTGTGGATGCTGGAATAGTTCGTCATGTAGTGGAGAAAAAGATGGAAGACTTGATTTGTTCACTCTCCAAGTTAGAAGATCAGTTACCCAAATAGCTCAAGTCCATTTAGATGTCCAATATATGTTCATATAATTATGCAACGGATGTACAATGGACGCAAACACAAATAGGTCTTCTAATGAACAAAAGCTGGATGTACATTGATCGTCCAACGCAATGTCTTGATGTCAATTACATGAACATATCTAGACATCCAATATCACGTCAACTGGATGACCAGCGTCAATTGGTTTGGTGTTCATGGATCTTGTCAAATCCTATTTCCAAATCCATCCTAAAAAAATTTCTTCACAACTCAACCCAACATTTTTCTTAGAGGTTCTGGATCCATCTGTACATATGTTAATGCTATATCTTTCAATGATGCTGTCATCAAATTTAAATCGGATTTGTAATCGAATCGACAAGGATCTGTTTAGGTTTTTTATTTAATTCAGTCATGTCTTGATATGTATCGCTTTGGATTTGGTCCACATCTTGCGACATCTTCCACAGTTGTTGCTATACATAAGCGACTATATTGCTTGAATGGTCATAGCTGAAAACATTGTGGTAATTCAATCTTTCAAAAGTTGGCAATTGCTGGAAAAAATGTGATGTCCCATCGCGAGGGGTTTGACTCGCTCCAATGGCATTACAATTAACTCAAACGGTTCGACAACATTTTCCGTGAAAGTGCAGTTCGATTTTGACTTGGGGTAATTTTGTAATCGAACCATTAAACGTCCCAGTAGAAGGAATTAATGGAAAGAGAGAGAGAGAGGGAGAGAGATGGCCAAAGTGGAAAAAAGATACTCTCGTCGCCGAGTATGACTGGGGGGTGGGAAATGGAATAAGGACGTTACGATGGAGATGACTAATCGACGAGTTGCTCCAGACTCGAGATCAATAAATGGTTCGGCGAAATGCCATTGGAGGGAATCTCGTAAAAGAAGAGTAACGATATAATTGCACTTTTCCTTGTCTCCGGTCTGCTTCTGCTGCTGCGGGGTACAATCTTGCTCTTTACGGCTTCCACGTTTCCGTCTACATATAAAGCCCGTAACGCACGTACAAGCGCCAACTATAAGGAGTGAAGCCCGGCGAGCGCGAACGTGGTTTTAGAAGTAATCACTCTGGAGGCGAAGTTCATGCGAATAAATATATTTCCACTGTCGGTGCGCGGCAAAATTTCGTTCTTAAATTATTTCTTTCCCGTCGGGATTTATGAAATTAATTCCCCTCATTAAGGCTAACGGCAGCATGAAAACAGAAAAATCGAAGCGGCACCTGATAAAGTTATCAACTCGTTCCATCGGTGGCATAAAGATTGACGCCGTAAATTCCACCAAAGTTTCATTGTTATATCGTAGCTTTCTTTTCTTTTCGCGGTGATATTTTTATAATTTTCAAAAGAATACATATAATGGAAAGGAATAATTTCATTATAGATCTCGTTTAGTTCTGCCAATGGGGAACAATACGAAGCTCAGAACTTGCGTGAATCCACTGCTTGCGCATCCGTGTGCGGCATTTTGCTGACCTTTTCATTCGGAGAAATTATGTCGCAATTATAGAAAATGGCGTTCAACTGCAGATTTTAATGCGTTGAAATGGACGTAAATTATATCTGTAACTCATCATTTTTTAGGAAAATTCGGGACAGAAACAAAACAAATTTCTTTCATGGCCACACTTTCTTTTGTGTTTTTATCGTATACAGCCGCTGCATTTCGTAAGAGAAAAATATTTTACAATTTAATATTTTACCAATTCAATATTTGTTTGATTAAAAGAATTCATAATGCGAAAGGCTGTTAATGCTGATTTTTTAAAAAGGTGAAATGATTTATTTCATTTAATTCATATTAACATATTAACATAAAACATATTAACATATTAAATATAAAAGTTTGGTGAATATTAAAAGTTTACGCATAAAATTAAATTGCAGGTGAATCAAAAAATAAATGGTGCACTTTTCGGGACGTTTCTGATTTCGAAAACATGGATATCAATTGAATTATAAACAATCAAGTGAAAAAATGAAGCGACCTTCCATATTTTCGTGAAAATTGTCGAATTTTATGTAAATGCTGTTTCCTACATATGGCCTGGTAAACGTAAATTCATCGAGTCAAAAAGGTTAATAAAACTAATAATGTTTTCCACTGCGAGATTTATGAATGTATTAAAATTTTAAATCGAGATGTACACGTAAAATGCGCATAATACATAAAAGAATTAAAATAAATTGTAAAATAATTTTTCAACTAACATTCAGTCGTGTTATATTCCCAATATTTGGAATTACTATGAAAGCATAATAGTATTTATTATTAATGATTAAAAATGTACTTAAACAAATTCTGTACGTCACGTCCAGAAAAACTTTCACCACTTTTATAACGAGATAGAAACTTTTGTAGTTGGGCTTATGAGTGCTGAAAAGTGAGACTTTTTTCTCTCTCACAAAAAAAAACTGCACCTGTCACCTTCAGATGACAGTAAAATTCGACTGTGATCATCGCCATTTTTATGTGCTCTATTCTGATTAACACTAAGATTCCACGTTACGGAAGTTGGAAATCAAATAAGCGTTCAACGTTTATTGAAACGTTATTGGAACTTCCTGAAACGTTGCACTGTGTCCATTTGTTAATAAAAACATAACGTTATACAATATTGTTTCTGTTTCGTTGTTGCATAGAATGAATTAAATATCTAGTGAACGTTTGAAATAAGAAATCATTGTAACGTTTCATAAAAATGGTATCCGCAACGTTACAATTCGGCCCATCACAAGTTTGACACATCACAAGAATGTTACAATGTAATCTTTTTGGAAAAATTACGAATTTCATGTTCCAGCAACGTTGCAAAATTACTATGGTAGGGAAAACATACCTCAGAGATTACTTTGTTACTTTACGAAACGTTTTAGATAACACGTTTAGGGAATGTCTATATGACAAAGTCACATGAACGTTTCTTTAAAATGACATCTGAAACGTTACAATGTGCCCAAGAAAGTCTCACATTTTTGCCAGGAGGTTACAATAATATAATCTTCTTGGTAACGTTAGTAACTACATGTTTCTGCAACGTTTCAAAATTACTATGACGCTCGTCTAGGTTACTAATGTAATTGCGAATGTAACGTTTCGTGGAAATTATTCCTTGTGCGTTGTGAGAGAGTTCAAACTAACCACTATAGGTGGCGTGCAAATTTTTGGGTTACTGCATGACTTTCCTACTTTTTTGGTTATAAACAAATAATAAGTGAAAAATTCCAATCATATAATATCGCTACAATTTTTAGCTCTCTACAGAATGAATTAGTAACTCACAGAAAGTTTTTAGTACGGTTATTGTAACCATACATGGGGCATTCCACGCGAAGTGATCCACTCTAAAAAAAAATTTTTTTCTGATCATGTTAAAACTTACAGAATCTATTGCCCTATTGGCCAGAAGTATCCCCAGCAATTTTTGTCACATTTGTCAAACGCGTTGCCTACTTACA